>CM034156.1:92217696-92382911 GCA_019776745.2 Taxus chinensis
ATATCCATGTTGAAGCCAAAGAGCCCTAGATCTTTATCACCGATATATTTCTTCTTCAGCAAGAGTATTATGATAATCACTTAGCAGAGAAAATTCATGTTGGTGAAGTGTAGATGTTCTGCCACATCTCTCAATATTGTTAGAAACCTCTGAAATATTCAGGGAGAGTTGGCGTTTCCTTTCTCAAATATCCCAAAAGCTTTTGAATTTACATATTTTTAGTTATTGTTTGACAGAACTGAGTTTTTTACCAAACCTATACATGGCTGAGCACTGTATTTCCACATTCCACCATTCATTAATGAGTTTTTAAATATTATGATTCTAAAGTTAGGCCCATTCAAATATGAAAGGTGGATTCTTATCTTTTTGGAAATTTGTTGCTCTTAAGAGCGAGGGGTTATGATCGGAAGCAGTTTGGGAGAGATAAATCAGATAAAAATCATTAAAATGCACAATCTAGTGCATAGAACCAAGCATTCTATCCAACCTAATTTGAATTTGGTTAATACCTAATATTCTATTCAACCATGTAAAGGAAGCTTCATGTAGGTCAAAATAAAATAAAAACACCTTGTGAAATAAAGCTAGATAGGGAATCCATACTATTGAAATTAATTGGAGAACTAACTTTTTTTCTGAAGGGTAGAGAGGGGTATTAAAATCCCTAGAAATAATCCAAGGAAAATTCTTGCATCTACTTGTGAATTCTAGAATATATTCACAAATGATTTCTCTTTAAGATTCAAGATTTGGCATGAATACATTTATATCAATCCAACCTATACTTGATCCAATCTCTTGAAAAAACATACCCATGAAATGAGGTGTTTTGATAATGCATTCACCAAAAAGGACCTTTGGATTTCAAAGAGATTATAATTTAATATTCTCTTGTATTGGATTCTTAACTATCGTGGCAGTTTGATTAGATATTATTTTAGCAAACGCCATCTACTCTTTCCTAATTGATAAAAGTGTTTCCTAGCTTGCAGATATTTACATTATTATTAAATGAGACATCGTGAGTACTTTGATATTCACTTATTTATGTGAATATTTTTCTATTCTTTTTTTAGGCTCTGCTTAATTGAGAAAGTATTTCTGTTAAAACAAATACAATGAAATTGTTGAGCAATCTTGTAAGGTGATGGAGCAGTGTGAAAATGATCCCCAGAGACAGAATTCAGAGGAAGACAAAGCATTTCAAAATCAATTTACAACTGACCATGGAGACAATCATGATGGCCTTGAGGGGTAAGT
This sequence comes from Taxus chinensis, assembly GCA_019776745.2. Lineage (NCBI taxonomy): Eukaryota > Viridiplantae > Streptophyta > Pinopsida > Cupressales > Taxaceae > Taxus > Taxus chinensis. The sequence goes on from CM034156.1 coordinate 92,218,960, forward strand.
TTGGAGTTTTATTGATATGATCACAAAAATTAATTATCAATGTGTAACATGTTTTTAATTTTTCTAGTAGCGATGAGGCCATCTAAAAAAATTGCCTAATTAATTAGTAGATTTTTTTTTTGCATTATGCACAAGTATAACTCCTTTTAATGTTTGATTTTTTATTTTTCTTTGTGCAACATGATGACTATCATTTTAGAGAAGATATATTCATGTCTTATGTTGAGCATCTTTTTCGTAGAGGTTGATTGATTTTTGCTGATCTTGGTATTGGAAATGTATTTTGTGTATGATATCGAAGGATGACAGTTTTTATTACAGAAGTCATGGAAAATACTTTGAGGCACTGTTCCTTATTAGAGTATCTATTGGGCAATTTTTTATGTCTTTCAATTTATTTTGTTCCTATTTTGAAATTGAATTATACAACTTTTTATTGTAAATTTCAATCTGTATTTCAGGTCTCTGTAATTATTTATATTCCCTATATTGGGAAGATATTGAATTTTCTTCTTCTCTCTAACTAAAATGATGAAGGGAATGGAACTAGCACACCTTTTTTGTGCTTTGTGATGTAGTGTGTGCCTTCTAAATCATTCAAAATCGTTGAGCTACCATGTCCATTGAAAAGGGTTTTAATTATTAATTATTAATTTTCTTGTTTTTACTCTTTTTATTTTTGAGCTATCCTTGTTTGGTCTTTTATCCTTGTGAAAAAGGAAATAATTTGTAAAAGCTATGAAAATGGGGTAAGAACAATCAAGAGGCCCAAAAGCTTTAAACAAAGAGTTCAATGGACCATCAGATAAGAGATAAACAAGGATTCATTATTTTTGCATGCATTGATCTTAAAGAAATAAGCAAATATAATTATCCTCTACTTTTGAAAGCTTTATAAATGAAGCTAGTTAGATTCTTAACAATCAATTTTGATTGTGAGAATGGAAGATCTCAATTAATGTCTAAAGAACCACACGATTTCTTCCATTTACTCAATTGAATGGAAATAGCAAAGCAAAAACAATATTGGCTCAATATAAAAAATGAAGAAAAGCTCTAATCCTAACAATAATACTATAGTTTAGCCTAGAGAGGGGAAGTGTTCTTAGGAAAGTGAGAGGGGGTCTAGTTCTATTTATAGGTTTTGATTTCCAATAATGGAAAGGTTTGGGTGAATGTGGTATAAAAGGATAGTCCAAAATTCACTATTTTGGCTTAGAAAAGGACAAAACATGATTAGGACTAGTTAAACTAGGTTAGGATAGTTAATCCTATTTAGAAAGGAATTAGAGGTTTAAGAGGGTTTTGAGATGTCTAATCAATCCAATGAAATGTATTGATAGTATAGGAAGTTAGTAGAATTAGTATAGAAGGGTATAAGTAAAGGGTTTAGTCAATATGAGGCTATAATAGCCTGCTTAGTTGATTACAAGAGGAATGCAACCAAAGAGTGTCGTAAGAGGGGAGTTAGATAGGTCTAATTGACAGTGTGTTGTCAATTTGTGAAGAGTGAGATAGTGTAACATTAGGAATAATAGTGCTTCGATCAAACTAGAGGAATCTACATTTTCCCCTCTTTGGAGGTGGTGTAAGTTACACCACTTCAAAGAAAGTAGACAAACAAAAACAACTACAAATGTTTGGAGGAGTGGAAGAAAAACTAGTAGGGTCAAGGATGCCCCTTCGAGTGTTGATAGGGCGATGAAAGAAGTCGATCGATAATCGATAGGAAGAGGAAAAAGAGAAAAAAAGAAATAATAGTGTGAAGAAGAAGAAAGAGGAGAGAGTAGAAAATAACAAAGTGGGAGATATGGAGCTATCTGTAAGGGTGCTTTGCATAAGACAATGTTTATTAGATCATATTGCTAAGAATATTCATCATCAGTCCTTATTAAAATATAATCATACGATAAAAGCATAGAATGACATGAAAAACCATAATACAAAGCTTTATCCATTGCTAAAACGTCCAACTCTATGCAACATAAAAATGCAATGCAATACGAGAAGTAAACAAGCTGATCTAACAGGGAAATATGTACAAACACACACATACACACACACTTAAACTAACAACGTTCAAGATAGTTGAAAAAATATTTTGTTATCGAGTTGAAGTACCAAATGTTTGTGATAAATGACAGAGGTTGAAATGATGCCCCAAGAAAATTTTACATGCAAGGGAAATAATAGAGGACACTTGGGTCCAATGAAAAAGTATTGTTCGTGATGAAACAATACTAGATAACTTGTTGTGCCTTGGAGTACAAACAAAGTAATTAGCGTAGATTTTGTTAATGATTGTAGAATTAGGTGATCCATAATTCATCGTTTAAAAACATGTGAAAACATCATAAAGATACGAGATGAGAGCCATGCGAGAGACACAAATTTCAGCAATGTATGAGTTTACCAAATTTTATCAATTTTGGTTTTTTTGGATTTTTGGATGATTTTATGATTTTTTAATTTTTGATCGGTTAGAATAATTTAGGAAATGGAAGAGTACCCAAAATCATGTAAAGATTCCCAAAGCAAAGAAATGGGCATCGGGGTGATTAGTGAGATTAGTACAACAACCTATTATACAACAGGGTGGTACACCCGGGGCCAGAATTCCTAGCAGCAGTAGCAACAACCTCCATTTCAAAACCCATGTCTTGACATTCTAAGAGAGGGGGAGAGCCATGGATGATACTCTTTTATATATGATGCACTTTTTATATGTATGTATGCCTGTTATGAAGGCTAATTTTGATTAACGTATACATGTGATGTATCATTTTTGATTATACGCCTCTTATGAAGGCTTCATGATGATTCATGCCCTGTAATGGAAGGTTTTGTATCGACGATGTATATCCTTTTTGAGACAAATATTTTTACATGTATAAATGGACATTTGATTTGATATATCACCATGTTTTTATATGTCTTGTGATGATGCATTATGTTTATGGATGTTGATTAGATCATGAGGTTATGTGATTGTATTTCATATGTATGTACCATGATGGATGTTTTAATGATGTACCACATGTTTTAGATTTGATGATATATCCTTAGATGATAACATATATTTTTTACATGAGATATTTAGCAGATTAGTATATGGGATGATATAATGATATTGGTGCGGGGGGGATAGATTTGTGATCATGCGCAACCCCTCTTGCCCCCATTGATGATACAATATGTGATGAATAGCTTAGTTTACATGTTTTATGTAAAAAATAGCATTTTTATTGATATATGATGTACAAATGATGTTAGATGTGATGAGATAATAGATGATATATGTGATAAAAAAATAATATGCATGGAATGAACAAACACACAAATAAAAGTTAACAAAACCAAACAAATATACACAGACAAAACAACATAGTCAAACAAATATACAAATAAACAACACATCCATATACAGATAAGAATGAATCTAGACATGCTTAATAATATATCAAATCAATATTTAATCCAAACAGGTAAATGAAATTTTAATAAATGCACACAAGCAATGGTAAAAACATCAATTTGGACAAGTATGAAAGATTAAAATGAATTCAACGCAACACAATAGATCTAAAAATGAATTTTTAAATCCTAAGTTAAGAAGATGACTTCAATCCAAACCATACAAAACAAAAGAATAATGCAATCAAAACTCTACAAACTGAAAACTAAAAGTAATCTAATCACTACTCTATTTTTGCAGGATAATATTGATATATTTTCTAATTTTTTTGGTGTCTTTGGAAGATAATTTTATGAAGTGGGTGTAGCTTCACTTCTAGAAGGAAGTTTTTCAAATGTTTAGATTTTTGTATATCAGTTTTTGCATGTTTTTGTATTTTCCAAGGTTCTATTTTGGAAACAATGTACAATGACAAAGAAGCATGGATGCCCCTAACGTGATGTGGGAATATATAAAAGGTAGAATGCCACACATGTATGTTTAAGAAGGTGAAATGTGAAGGTGTCCCCTAGTGTTTGATGGGAATATACAAAGGTGATTCCTTCACGTAGAGGTAAGAACATATCAGCCAGATCATGCCTTTGCAGGATAGCTTAAGGAGGGTTCCTAGACTGGCTAGGGAGACTAATCCTAAATAAGAGTGAAAGTTGTTATGTTTATGGAGCCTGTTTTCATGTTAGAGTTTGGTACACCTTCCATGTGTTACACTTGGATATTTTTACGGCGGTCCCACTCGCTGGTGAGTGGGTCAAGGGGGTTCGGGGGGGTGAAGCCCCCAAAGCAAATTTTCATGGGTGGTTTATTAACCCATGGGTAATGGGTAGCCGTTATGGGCTGTTTTTGGGCCCATGGTTTTTCGGTACCCATTATTTTGTAAAACTGCCTCTTCGGCTACCTATTGATGTACTTATAAATAGATGGACATATAATAGGATTTATATGAGTGTGTTTTGTGAAGGTGAATAGTGTGTGTAAATTCAAGTGCGGATTCGGGAGGGTTTGTTGAGAGCAGCTCCAAATAAGATTTGATTATTGTAATTGTGAAGACTGTTGGCTTGTAATAAAATCTGAGTAAGTGCTCTTGGTGGATGTAGCCCACATAGGGTGAACCATGTTAAATATTTTCTTCGTGTTGTGTATTTTTCATTTCTATAATTCTATTCATACTTCTTATTATTGCGATTCTAAGGAATTATTCAGCATTAGATATTATTAATTCCTAACAAAAGTTACTCGTTGAGATGTAAGATTATCTTGTGAACAACAAATCCTCCTTAAGCATCGAAAGCCATTTTTCACCCAAAGAACCTGACCAGTACACCACAATTGTGTGGTTTTCACACTTGGATGACTTGTTTTCTCTTAACTATTTTCTTAATTTTTTTATATTTTTGCTTGTTTTTAATTTTTTTTTCTACTTTTTAGTTATTTTATGATATTTACACCATACTTAAGCATAGAACTGATTGAGATAGATGGCGTTCATGGGTTCTACAAGTTATTTACTATCTGAATAGGCTAACTGATAAGATCCTAATCCATACTTAGCAACCACCATGTAAGGTCCTAACCAATTAGCCTCAAATTTTCGTTTCTTTTCCTTGTCCTTAACATTATTTCTCTATTTCTTTGTTAGAACAAGATAACCTACATCCAATTCACAATGAATGATCCATTTGTTATATACTCTTGCCACTTGGTTCTGATAAACCTTCAGGTGATTGAGTGCTCTCATGCGCTTCTCATCCAACAGCTCTAACTCTTCCAGTCGAGCAACTATATAGTCTTCATCTTTATCAAGATAGTCCCAGAGAGATATTATTAGGGAGGGAAGCTCCACTTCCAAGGGTATGATGGCTTTAGTGCCATAAACTAAGGAATATGGGGTTTCACCAGTAGGAGTACGGATGGAAGTTTGATAGGCCCAAAGGGAAGGATGTATTTGTAAGTGTCAATTACTACCAGTCTTACTAACCATTTTCTCCATGTTTCATACAAGAGTTTTACTCATGGCTTCAGCCTGTCCATTACCTTGAGGGTAATATGGGGTAGACCACTTTAGCTAGATTTAGAAGCATTGACATAATTCTTTGACTATTTTTCTCTTGAAATACTTATCATTATATGTGACAATGGTGGAAGGGATGCCATAATGGAAAATGAGGTGATTCATGATGAATTTAGAAATTTGTGCACCAGTTATGTAAGTGAGAGGCACAATCTCTACCCATTTAGTAAAGTACTCGAGTGGTGGTGATAATGTGGGTATGGCCATCTGAAGAGCCAGGATGGAGATTCCCTATGAGATCCAAGCAACATCGAGAAAACATCCAAGGAGTTGCAATGGGCTACAACGCCTATGCTAGTGCATGTATCAAGTTACCATACTTATGAGAAAGTTCACACTTCTTGATGAAGTTATAACAATTTTCTTCCATGGTAGGCCAATATTAGCCTACTTTCAAGAGTTTCTTAGCAGAGTCATGCCACTAGTATGCGCTCTGCAAATGCCTCCATGTACCTCTTTAAAAGCGTGGAATGACTTGGTAACATCCAAACAACATAGTAGATTCCCATCATAGCTACGACAATAGAGGGTGCCTCCTAGGAGGGTGTAACAAGCTATATGATGGATAAGAGATTTTTTCTCAGTATGGGTAATTTTTGGAGGAAACGTGCCATCTTATAGTTAGTAAAACATGGTATTATACCAGGGTGATAAAGGAACAACAACTTCACATGCCAAACAAGAATCTGACATGCCATATCTAAGCACTTATAAATTATCAACAAAGAATGACATTTTATTTTCCTAAGGTAGAATGTGTAAGAGAGACCCAACTGTAGCCATAGCATCCGCAGACTAGTTGTGTGATCTTGGTCATTATTCAAAAACAATATACACAAATACTTCTTCAATATCTCAACCAATTTCTTATATGGAATGAGCTTCTTATCTTTGACCTTGTACTCATCATTAACTTGTTTAATGATCAGGTGAGAGTCACCAATGAATTGTAGCCGTCTGATATTCTAAGTGATAGCTAACTTAAAGTTAGATATAAGTGCCTCATATTCTGTAATGTTATTAGTACATGGGAAGTCCAAACGGAACACTTGTAGAATAAATTATCCTATGGGAGTGATGAGTACCACTCCATCTCTTGATCTATCAAAGTGAACTTGTCACACAACAAACTCTTCAATATACATCATAGATGCATCTGATAGATCCAGACAAAATGGTTCCTTTCCTGGTAAAGGATCTTCTACCAATTGATCAACCAATACCCGTCCCTTCAAAGTTTTTTTGTTAGCAAACTCAATATAAAATTCATTAAGGAGAATGATCCAATCAACCATTCATCCTATAAGGGAAGGTTTGGATAAGAGGTACTTAAGAGAGTCAACTTTGGATATCAATTTGGTTTTGTTATTAAGGATGTAATGACTACTATCAAGCAAGCCTTTTCAATCTATGGATAATTTAATTCATAGGCAATCAAGGTGATACTAAGATAATATACTTCCCTTTATCTATGGTCAAGGTTGTATTGGGAAAACATGGCACCAATAATAAACTAGGTGGCTGAAATATATATCAGGAGGGGTTCTCTTGGGGTGGGCAACATGAGAATGGGTGGGATGATGAGATATTATTTAAGTAACTCAAATTCCTTTTGAAAATCTATTCCCCAAGTGAATGTAACATCCTTCTTTAGTAGATGTGTAAATGGGTGGCACTTATCTGCAAGCTACAAAATAAAACAACGAATTGCCTGGATTTTTCCTTGTAAACTTCATAGTTGTTTGAGATTTGTAAGTGGAGGCATCTCTGTGATAGCTATAACCTTTGCAGGATCCACCTCTATACCTCTCTATGAAACGATGAAACCTAAGATATTTCCTGATAGGACACTAAAGAAACACTTTCTGGGGTTCAAACAGACATTATAATCTCAGAGACACTGAAAATATGTCTCAGCACTTCAGGGTTCTCTCCTCTAGATTTGGAGTTTTCTAATATATCATCAACATAATCTTCCATGATGTTATTTATCATGTCATGGAATATGAATATCATTGCACGTTGATAAGTATCCCCGACATTCTTGAGTCTAAAAGGCATGAATTTGCAACAAAATGTCCCCCATGGGGTGATGAAAGATGTCTTATGCTAATATTCTTTTGCTATTATGATTTGGTTGCAACCTGAAAATCCATCTATTAAGGATAACATTTCATAACCAGTAGTGGTATTGACTATCATGTCAATGTTAGGAAGAGGGAAGTCATCTTTGGGACATGTTTTGTTGATGTCTCAGAAGTCGGTGCAGATTCTGATATCAAATGACTTCTTTTGAATTGGGACTATATTGGATATCTAATATGAATAGTTAATGGGCTTAATAAAATTAGATGCTAACAACTATTCCAGTTCTTCCTTAACAATCAGTGCAATATTTGGATGCATCTTTCTCAATTTTTGCTTGATGGGTTTAGCATCTGGGTGCACAACAAGGTTATACACAACAAATTATGGGTCTAAACCAGGCATATCTACTAATGACCACGTAAATATAACTGCATATTATTATAACAATGTTACAAAAATGTTATGTTTTTGGGATGAGAGTGAAGCTCTCATATTTATCATTCGAGGCTCCTCTTTTGAACCAATGTTAATGTTAATCATCTCTTCTATAAGAATCTTAGAAGAATCTTCCATCCATGTCAGATCAGGGGGAAGAGTAAGATCAACCTCCATAGGTAGTGTGAGATCATCTTTATAAGGACACTCCACTTTATCTATGTTTTTTTTTTTTTTTTTGTATACTAGTGCCTCAAAGATAATTTCACTGAGATATTTACACTTGTTTTTTCCCGTAAGGCTTCTCAGAACTAGTCTTGATTTTTCTTATGACCTTTTTATTCAAGCGTACACAAATCTCTAATTTTTCTCCAAAGTATGCGTATGTATCTAATTTGATGGAAAAACCTTTCTTGTGATCTCCATTCGGAATGAAATCCCCAAGGCCCATGAATTCTGTAAATGCTTCATCATTTTCAAAGAAATTTATTAACACATGAAGTTTTTGATCTCAATATATAAGTTTGGGATATACTATGGTTACTTTGTGATTGGATGGGGCATCAGATTCGGATAAGGTAAAAACAGCTGAATTAGGAAATTGGTTCATGGAGGCAAGGTCCTCGTCTAGGCTATATTGGGAATCTGCATTGTTTTCTGAATGAGATGATCCATCCTCACGTTTTGAATATGTGGTGTCTATCTCAATAGGTGCATCATCATGGGTCTTAATTCCAAGACCTTATTTGTTTGATTTGAAATAAGGAATATGAATGGGTTCTAGCCTTCCTTGTGCATTTATAATACATCCAAACCCATTATAGTCCATAACATATATCATGCGGTGGCCTTTAATATACCACGGATCTTGATGACATGATGCCATGGTACCTTCATGCACTCTCCTGGTGGGATCTTCTAACATCTTTTCCTCGAATAAGATATGACTAGGAATAAAATTCTCTAATGGTTTAGGGCATATACCTCTAGTGTTATTAAATTAGAAGTATGATTTACCACATCTCCTGGGAAACACTGAAAGGTATGATATTAATCATTATTATTGAAGTGTGAATTGATCATCTAGACCATAATTCACAAATGTTACTTCCCATGATGTAAATGGATTCAATAACGATGGAGAGTTTTGGTTACAAGGAGTGAGTGCATCTGGATCTACATGTTCCTTCATAGCCTCTGTTTTCAAGGGAACAAATATGTTTGCCGAAGGACATTCATATGCTACACATGAGAAGCTGTGCAGTGATATATAACATATGAATGAATTTGGATCACCTAGAATAGTGATTATCTGTCCTCTATGACACAAATTTATACATTGATGAAAAGTGGAGGGAATATCCTGCATGGCATGGATCCATGGGCACCCTAAGAGAATGTTGTAAGGTAGATCTAGGTCAGTGACATGGAAAGTAATATCATGAAAAGTCAGCCCTACTTCCTTTAGAACCACTATAGTGCCTACTGATTCTTGTTCCTCATTATCATAGGATGTAATTGTAATGGTATTAACCCCTAGATCTTTGTATGAATGGGCCTAGTTGTTTAACCGACTTCAGTGAGAAAATATTTAGACCAGACCCGCCATCCACAAGAACTCTCTTGATTTTACGCAAGTAACAAAAAATTCTATATATAAGGGAAGGTTGTGTTTTTGGGTCATTACACGGGATTACTTTTCAATCAAAGGTGATATGATCGTTAGAATCAAGGTTTGTGACAATTGATTGTAAGTGTGCAAAATCTACTTTTGTGGAGATTACTCAACTCTGAAGAATTTTATACAATATGTTCTTGTGGGTAGTAGAGATCTTGATGAGATATAAGATCGGTATTCTAGCTGGGATTTTCTCTAACTATTCTACCAATTTATATCGACCTTCCTACAAAATGATTAGAGGATCTGGTATCACCAAACGAGCACGTCATGTACCTACAATGTAATTTTTTTCTAAGATTATAATGGTATTCACATGTTCACTAGATGAATGGATACAACCTATAAGGGATTCAAAGGGTTTATCACTAGATGGGTAAGTGTAGGAAGCAGTTCTATAGTCGTTAGACACTTGCTCATGATCTAGTTTCTTATTCTTTTTATCCCCATTATTAGGAAATGGTTCTTTGAATATCCCCATCTTCTCATTTGGACATTATCCTAATTCAGATGGTGAATCTACTATGATTTTACCCTCTTCAATGAGATCTTGTATATAATGTTGCAACCTTAGGCATCTATCAGTTTTGTGTCCTTTGACACGGTGGCAATCATAGTATTCATGCTCTTTGAACCAACCTGTCTTAAGCGCATATCCTGGATATGGTACTATCATGGTTTGGTACTACACCATGTTTACGACATCTAACTGTTTAATTTTAGTAGATAGCGATTCAGTTAGAGGTGTAAACATGTGTGTTGTAGGTGCCTTTGGGCGAGGTCCTTGTGAAAGCTTTAAAAGTGGACCAGTTTGTACATCTTGGACTCTCTTGGTGTCTGTGATGCCATCACCAACAAAAAATTTATTTTTATTGAAGAATTTTGGTTTATTAGCAGATTTTATCTCATTCTTTTCCTTTGTAACGGGTTTGAGTGTTCCCTTTGCAATAAGATCATTTTCGATTTGAATGTCTTTCTCTATAACCTCTTCGAAGTTAGAGCCGCAGTGCATCTGTAAGTGAAAGGATATCTATGGGTTTAAATTAGGAATGAATATACTTACTAACTATTTGTATGGGAGGACACAAGGGAAATGAATTTCCAATCCATGCCATTGCTGCAAGAAGCTTGAGAAGGTTTCATTGGGTTTTTGTTTAGCGTTGCAAAGGTCATTCATGGTGATATCATTCCTCATATTGAAAGAGAAATTTTACAAATTTTTTTCGAAAAGTGTAGGCCATGTTGTGATTGATCCCTTAGGTATACTAAAGAACCATTACAATTCCTCTTCTCCTAGGCTGTGAGGAAATACATGTATCAAGTAGTTATCACTATAAGTGACTTCTTGGTAAGTCATGTAGAAACCTTTGACATGATTACAAGGATCACCTTTACTTTTATAATTGTCGAATTTGGGGATATCGAAATGTTTTGGAAATGGTATACGCAACATATGGTTATCAAAGGGGTAAGGACATCACTCTTTGTATGAGTATTTTCTACTGTGTCCTAAATTGCTCTCTTGTAGAGTAGTAAGCGTATTTTTCATTGATTGGAACTCTTGTTGAATGAGTTGTTCCTTTGTGGATGATATCAGTCTGTTCATTTTAGCAAATTTGAAAGTTGTGTCATCATATGGATCTATTTGAAACTCACTTAATTTTGTTTTAAGTATATCCTTACGTACATTCTTACTCGAAGAACCTAATTTTAATAGATTTTGACTGAGTTTCAATATCTATCTTTGGATGATCTCTTCTTCGATTAAGGGATCATCTTCTTCATCAAATCTAGGTAGAGGTGAGTCTTATCACTCACGTTCAACTTTTACTTTACGTGAAGACTTAAAGTAAGGTCTTCACAAATATCTTGTTGGTTTTGATGGGTCATATTCAACATTTTAATGATGTTTTTAGGAAGTGGAAGCATTCCCTATATCGAAGGGGTTATCCATGTCTAAGAGGGATGGTTATGGATGCTCTTCCATTTTATGGTTAATGTTTTTAATCGTCGCTTCGTGATCTTGTGGAAGCTTGGATCCTAACTCAATAAATATTGTGAGTACTTGATCTTTGTTATAATAAAGGAGATCGTCAAAGAAAAATAGGTCCAACTTATGTTGTTCCTTGGAAGAATTAGACTCCTCTATGCTCTGATCAACTAAAAGTTTTGTTTCTTTGAATTGCGAAAAGAGATGTTCTAAATTTTTTCCAGTGAATGGGTATGATGCAAAAGGATGTTGTAAGTCATGCTTGTCTAATTTAGATGTCATTTTCATGATTATAGGCATCACTTAGTCTAAGTTGCACTAGGTTTTTTCGAAATGTATCAAGTTAAACAAAACCTAGGTATATGTGATAAGAGTCATTTAAAGTTCAACTATATCAAAAGATGTCCTCTAAAATATACAAATGTTATTTGTAATAGGGACAATCATGTAAATGCTCTAGTAGTCAAACACTCAAACTTCTTTAAAACACTATATACCTTAAGCTATGGTTTCAATGATAGGTGCATAAATTAGATAGTGTCAATACCCTATCGATACCTAGGTCGATTTGAAATATCAAAAATATCTAAGCACCAAATTTTTATTGATGCGATCTCTCCAGAAGATATAATATAACTAATTCAAATGCCAAAAAAAATATAAGTATTTTGATAAGGGAAGTTATAAATGCTAGTAATGTAACAACACTACCCTTACACATTAACCAAGCTTTTAGAAAAGCAAAGTGTTAGTATCAAGATAATGTTATTGAGATATGAACAATGCATTATTAACACTTTCAAAAGGACTTAGACGTTGTTGGGATTGAAACTAAATACAAGTATAACAAGAAGTTGCTAGTCATGTGATCAATGTAATGATAAAATAAGGAAACTTATATCAAGTTCTAAAAAGATGAAAACTAGTAAGTATCGCAATTGTATGGATAAAATGCGAGAAAAGTAACAACTAAAAGGGGAAATAGTGATGGAACAAAAACCTAGCTATGAAGATGATCCTGAAATAAAGATCACATGGTTATCAAAGATATAAGGATGTATCCATGCACTTTAGATGTTTAACACTCATCTGTAAACATGGATGATGTAAACGGACAAAAATGTGGTGATTACTATCTATGACAACACTCTCGAAAGATTTCTTCTCTTATCCCAAATGGGAAACAAAAACGCAAAGGTATAGATCAAAACGATGAAAATAAACTTAGTGGCACTTGGGAATAGTTTCACCTCGTCCAAAGGTGAGAAAGAAAGCAAACAAAGTGATACGTTTGTTTAATTTCATGATGAAAGAAACTTAGATCTAACTTAAGTGGATTCATTACCGTGTTCTAAAAACAAGGCTTTGAACCCAAGAAAGTTATCACTTCGTGATGGTTTTGATGTGATAATGGACTAGAAAAGTGGGCTCCTTGACAAAATGGCTCTCCTAAATAATCCTCTCAACTAGGTGTCAACAATTTATCTAATGTAAGCATGATTTTCAAAGTTTTCCCAAGGATTATCTCAACTGTACTTTACCCCCTTTTGATATAATGAGCAACTAGTGTGTTCAATTGTATCGTCATTGGGGTCGTTATATGGATAACTTTGAATCCAAACTCACAATGTATAACTAGTCAAGTGGTTAAATGGAGAGCTTATTGTTTCATCCATGAGGTTACTCAACGGATGATTACTTTAGGGTTCTTAGAACCACCCCTATTATTGTATCTTAAGGTGTTATGCCAAAGGGGTTATGTTCTAGTTGAGCGGATAGGGACATACCCTTTTCTGAAACCTACAATACAATGTGATGTATGTGGTGTGTTATTTTATCTTGTTTAACTTAATGTGGTTTCAAGTAGCACACCAATTTGCAACCTATAATCAAACACGTATTAGTGGATTTTTGTTTTGAACTTCCTTTCTTCGATAAACGATTTTGGTCTTATACACAAAAGGTTAGTAATTTTCCAAAAATATATCTCAATAAAAAGAGAGTTTACGTGTTGTTTTTGACTCCCAAGGTCGCTAAAAATGGCACAAGGGAAGAGTGTACACAACACAAAAAACTCAACTATAAATAAATAATGGAAAATAATTTAACTTGAAAAAAGGAATTCATTTTAACCAACTTTTGAAGATTAATCCATTATGAAGCGTAAAACAAGTGTTTTTAAAAGTACTAAGAAGGTTTTGGAAGTGTTTTTGGTTCCCAAGATCACTTAGAAGGTACGAGGGAAGAGCATCCTCTATCAACTAATAAATGAAACACTTAACTAATTTAGTCAAAACAAAACAAAAGAACCCTATAAACAACTATTAAAAACCTTCAAAGATGTTAGAAAAAACTAGAATTTTTGATCTTATAGCTTGTAACAAATTTCAAATTTTGAAACAAACACCTACACACCCAGACCTACGCATTTGTGCCCCAACCGATAGATACATGCCCCTATCAACAAATATGTGTGCAAACAGAATGGGACTATGGTGCTTTAACACCTGCGCGAGTAGAATAACGTATGCACTAGGATTTCGATGGATACATGTCCTAAAGAACGTATATGTGGGTAAGGTAAAATGCAAGGCTAACACAATTTTCGATAGACACCTATGCGTCTAGAGAAATGGGTGCACTCATGGTTCGATGCATACATGTGGGATTTAGTAGGTACATATCACTTTGCAAAAATACTAATAGAAAAAAGTTCATCCTGATGGATATGCGGCCAGTTCGACATGTATGCACATGTTTCGATGGATGCACTCCCCTCCAGGACACCTACGTGTATCCCATGTAAAACACTCAAAATTCACGAAAACGTTTTCAAAAATGAAAGCCTATTTCTAGCTTTGACCCATTAAATACTTTAACAAAAGGAATAAAAAGCCCTTTTAAAATGTGAAATATGTTAAAACACAATATTTTAAACCCTAGAAAGTATAAAAGTGGTTAGAAATGGACATGCAAAGCCTAGAAAATACTTGAAAAGGGCTATGGAGTAAGTCCCACCAGGTGTTCCAAATGTGAACAAGGAAATAATTTTTAAAAGCTATGAAAATGGGGTAAGAACACTCAAGAGGCCCCAAAGATTTAATCAAAGAGTTCAATGGACCATCAGATAAGAGATAAATAAGGATTCATTACTTTTTCATGCATTACTCTTAAAGAAATAAGAAAATATAGTTATCCTCTACTCTTGAAAGATTTACAAATGAACCTAGTTAGATTCTAAGCAATCAATTTTGATTATGAGAATGGAATCTTTGCATTAATGGCTAAAAAGTCACATAGTTTCTTCCATTTACTCAACTTGAATGGAAATAGCAAAGCAAAAAGTAATATTAGCTCAATATGACAAATGAAGAAAATATCTAATCCTAAAAATAATAATATAGTTTAGCCTAGAGAGGGGAAGTGTTCTTAGGAAAGTGAGAGGGGGTCTAGTTCTATTTATAGGTTTTGATTTCTAAGAATGGAAAGTTTTGGGTGAATGTGGGACAAAAGGATAGTCCAAAAGTCAATTTTTGGCTTAAAAAAGGTAAAAAATGATTAGGACCAGTTAAACTAGGTTAGTCTTGTTAATCTTGTTTAGAGAGGAATGAGGGGTTTAAGATGGTTTTGAGAGGTCTAATTAGTCCAATGAAATGGATTGATAGTATAGGAAGTTAGTATAATTAGTCTAGAAGGGTATAAGAAAAGGGTTGAGTTAATATGAGGGTATAATAGCCTGCTTAATTGATTACAAGCAGAATATGACCAAAAGAGTGTCGTAAGAGGGGAGTTAGATAGGTCTAATTGACAGTGTGTCGTCAATTTGTGAAGAGTGAGATAATTAGTGCAACATTAGGAATAATAGTGCTTCGATCAAATGATAGGTGTCTACAATCCTCCTCTTCTTTATCTCTCTTTTTTTACTGGGCTTGTGCATTACTCAAACTTTATTTCCTAGTCAGTTGTTTATTGTTGACATGTGAGTTTTCTACTGAATCTTATTTTCTTATCTATCAAATTTTTGTTTGTGTAGATTGTTCATCATTTTCTGGATTATAGCACTCATGATGCTTGTTTAATTTCTTTTATTGTTCAAGTACACATATTTTTTTTTTCTCCAACCAAATCTTAATTATTCCATACAAAGAATAAAATCTCATAATGGATGCAACTAAAGAAATTAAATTCCTTGTTGCATCCATACAAGAATTCTCTACACAATCTTAAGATTATAATTCAATATTCTCTTGTATTGGATTATTAATTATCATGATAGATTGATTAGATATTATTTTAGAAAATTCCATCTTTCTTTTTCAATTGATAAAATTATTTCCCGACTTGCTGATATTTCAATTACTGCTATATGAGACATTAGGAATACTTCGATATTCATTTATTTATGTGTATATTTTTCTATTATTTTTTTAGTCTCTACTTAAATGAGAAAGTATTTCTCTTAAAAGAGGTAAAATGAAACTATTGAGCAAGCTTGTAAGGTGATGGGGTAGAGTGAAAAATATTCTCAGAGACATAATCTAGAGGAAGACAAAGAATTTCAAGAGAAATCTACAATCAACCATAGAAACAATCATGATAGCCTTGAGGGGTAAGTTTAGAATTGTATTAATATTCTCACAAAAAATAATTATCAATGTGTAACATGTTTTTCATTTTTCCAGTAGCAATGAGGTTAGCTAACAAACATGCTTGATTAATTAGTAGAAAGTTCATTTATATTGTGCACAAGTATAACTCCCTTTAATGTCTGATTTTTTATTTTTCTCCACGCAATATGATTACTATGATTTTAGAGAAGATATATTCATGTCTTATTTTAAGCATATTTTTGTAGAGGTTGATTGATTTTTGCTGATCTTGGTATGTTGGTTGGATATTTTCTCAAAAACAAAATATGAGGTTCAACCATAAGATGCGGGATAATGTCCCTCCTTAAATGAAGGGGAGACACCCTGTTTATTACTAATCTAATACATGCCACATAATATTTACAATATTTACAGTAGTCTAGCCATTGGGGGTTAGGACTCATCCTAGTAGATTTATATTTTGATAGAAAGGAAAGCATGTAGACAGGGAAGAAGAAAAAGATAGGAGTAGCTTTAAAAGTATAAGAAAAGAATATATAGGAACATGCTTTCACTTAAGAAAACACAGATCAAAATCTAGTCACACAATTTTAGATAGTAATAACCAGATGTAGATTTCGAAGAAGATTAAAAGTGCATGAGTTTGATATCTACAAAAAATGTTATGGTTATTTGAAGGTTGCGGTGCAAACAAGAAACACAAAGTCCTGTGACACGCACTAGTTGATCCAAGGGTCAGTTGATTGTATATGTATATTAGTGGCCAAAATGTTCTTTCTATTTTTCTCCTCTAAGGGCCATTAATCTTCCAAATCTCATGATTCCAAATTGAAGGGATCGAGGATACCTTTCTAGCGATATAAATTTTGTAAGATTTTGAGCAGGGAGTTGAAATATATAGCCTTTTGAAGATTTTCCTGTTGAGATGAAGAGGAACTTGACACGTAGCAGCCCTTGATTGGTTCAAATATTTCCTCTACCAATGTGTGTAACAGCTTGGCTCTTGCCATGTGTTGACATGGGTATACTTGTGTCCAACATTTTTTCTATTTTTGTACCTTTGACAACCATAACATGACCAGCCACATTGAATGAAAAAACATGTATTTTTAAGAGATTATAAATACCAAGGTGTAGGGAATCAAGAATTTACCTATTTTTAAATAGTTTTTATAGTAGTTTTAAATATTTATTTATTAGTCAAATTAAAAAATGTTTTTGGCCACGAAGTGGGACAAACTTATATGCTTTGCGGGGTTAGGATTTTCTTCTTTTATAAAACACATGCCAATAAGTTGATGTCATGCTCCTCGCAAATGTCAAGCTATCTTTGAGCTTATACCAGCCATTGTGAAGCATAAGACAATGAAACAACTCCACACTATTTTACAAATCACTTTTTAAATAGCCCCTGACTAACCACTATGAAGTGTGAGACAATGAGAAAGCTCCACACTATTCACATGATGTCATAATTTATCACCTTTGTTCTTGTATTTCATTGGTTACTCCTTCACATCGCAACTTCACTTGGGCAGAATTACAAATGTTGGCTCTATAGAAATGTTGCCATGCATCTCTGTTGACTTGTTAGGCTTACAAGGACCCAAAATGCTATCAATCTTGGTTGATTCCATAGACTCAACATCCTTCAGGCACATCTTCTTTGGAATTCACTAGAAGGGAGATGTGTTCTTGTTCCTCCCCCATTGGACCCACGCCATGTGGCCACCTTCAAACCCATTGTGTTTCCTTTGACCTTACTTTACTCAAGCCTAGACCTAGCATAATGATTGACTAAGGTTTATTCTGCGGACTTGAGGTCCGTTGAACGCATATTCCTTGAAGAATGAAAAAATGGCGACATGTGTAAAATTTTAGCTTCAACCTTATTTATCTTTGATTGTGTTGGCTTTGGCTACCCCACAAAGAACTCAAAATATTATGGAATGTGGCTTATTCAATGGGTCTCATGTCGCAGAATCAAAATCCTTTAAGATCTAGAATTCTTCCATGTATCCTACTGCTTGATGATTGACATTAAAATTGGAAGACAAATGAATGGCATGTGGTATTTTGAATATAACCCGCCAATGGATTGAGATTCCTGCGAGTTTTTAAATGCCAACGACTAACACATCATTGTTTCATGTCTTTTAGAGAAACTGTGCAACACAAAAATTAGGGAAACATGTAGAAGTCTTTGTTGCAAATCTACCTAAGTCCCGAACTGATGCTCCTTTGTTCCGCAGGTTAGGATAACCCACAAAACAAAAATTTCATGTACTCCATAGTAAACTGAAATAGTGTCCAATGAATTCCGTAGAGGAAAATGGCTAAGTCCATTTATCCAAATTTGTAAGGGTTGCAAATTTGGGATAACAGTAACCCTGGAAACTGATTCAAAAAGTAAGGCATTTTAAAAGCAATTCATGGATGAAGAATGGATCATAAATTACGTTCATCATGAAAAATTTGATTGGGTATCCCATTTTTTTGATAAACTTAAAAATTGGATAACATGGTACTGGAAACATATTTTGTGTATGAGTATCGAAGGATGCAAATTTTTATTACAGAAGTCATGGAAAATAATTTTATGCACTATTCCTTATAAGAGTATCTATTGGGTTTTTTTTCCCTAGTTTTTTCACTTAATTTAGTTCCTATTTTGAAATTAAATTATACATCTCTTATTTTTTAATTTCAATCTATATTGCAAGTAGCTGCAATTAGTTAAATTCCCTATATCGGGAAGATATTGGATTTTCTTCTTTTCTCTTGGATTTTCACTTATTACAGTTTTGAATGAGTCTGATGAACTCCATACATAAATTATTTTGACTGTATTGAATTTAAGCTTTGACATTCTGTTCATAGTGCAATATAATTTTACAGTGAAGTTTTCCTATATTATTGGAATTCCTCACAAATGTATGAATCTTAATATATTTTTTTTATAGGTACAAATGGAACTTCATTTGATTGAGTCTTGATAAGAGAATTAACTTCCTTGATACCAATTGGGATTTTTATGCAAGATCTGGTATGGAATCTTCTTGTTTTGATATATTGATCTTTTGTTTCATAATATCATGGACTAAACTTATACTTCTTTCTCCTTGTAATAAATGTTGATGCAGAATCACAATGCCCCCTGAATGGTCTGATTGTTGATGGAGCATTCGACATGATTACACAACATTGAACTATCCTGAGTGTGGGACATTTCAAAATGGAATAGCTCTTCGGAGAAGGCCGGTTCCTGTTCCTAACCTACCTACCACAAACTACTCATAATGCAGACAAAAATACTCACTAAACCTAATCTATAGATTCCATGGGGACAGGGAGAAGAAAAATTGCATGAAAGAAACCAACACTATGAGTGGTGATACACAAGAAAAGGAGTGCTAATCACTCTTCCCAACCCTACAAAATGGAGAAAGGGTGAATCCTGGGGAGGCGAGACAAATGAAAAAATACCCAAAATACAAACATTCACCATTTCATAGTAGAAACAACCACCAAACCTGTAATAGATAAGAAATACACACAAATCCTGCAAACACAATGAGAGGTAAAATGCAAAAATCAAAACATAGAGGCTGGACAAGATGCAACACAAATATGTTTTATTACTCCATATAAGTTTACACAATACAATGTTATAGCAGAAAAAGGCATGAAGTCATTACAAGATCTGAGAAAGGCTTGAAGCCCCAAGAATAAATGGGGTGCATGGGAGAAGAAGGTTATCGACCCTTTGCATGTGCAAATCTTTACTATAGTTATAGAAGAAATTTGACAAGGGCAGAGAGAGGAAGGAAATCCTGAAATTGCTCCAAAACCCATAAAAATGATTGTTTAATCTATCATGGGTGCTCAAAGATCTTCAAAATCTTGCTCCATTAATGATTTTTACCTTATGCAAGAAGGAATTGGCTGTGATTACACCTAGGTCTAGTCCCTAGCCCCTGTAGGCTTCATGATGACCTGTTCCTCCACATACCTCCATTAATGGCCTTCACCTACTTCTGGCACTATAGACTATTCCTAAATTTTAGAGGTCCAAAACCTCTGAAATTCTGAACATGGCGATTCCATGCCAGAGAGATTCTCTTCACAATTCCGATAGCTAGTCTCTTGCGAGAAACAAACATTTCTAGCTCAAGATATCACATTTCAGGTTCCTGAGGTTTCTACAATTTTTGGGTTTACAAAACCTCCAAATCTATTTTGCAACTCCATTATGCTTCCAATGCAAATTTCTCTCTCAATTTTCCAACAACTATACTTTTGTGATATTTCAAGCTACAAGGCTCAAGATATCGTATTTTGAGTGTATGGGGTTTTCTTGCATTGTCGGGTATGTGTGATAATTACATGGTGAGTTATGGATCGAGCTCCTTCATTACATTCCCTCCTGGTTAGTTAGGAAAGTCACTCTTTGGAACTACCAAGCCCCAAATCTGACAAGTCCCCTTTAAAACAAAATGCTGTGGGCATTATATTTACTACTAAGCCCTCTTTCATATTGATTTGGATTTACCGAGCTGAATCCCATTCTCCTTGGCTTGAGGTTGAGCCCCTCTTTTCATTTTTAGCGAGCTGCGTAGCCCAAAATTAATTCCAAATGGCAGAAAAGTCTCGGCTCCTTTCACCTGCTAGCATGTTGAGACCGATTCCCAACATATTGACGATCTCAAAAAGACACAATGACCACTCAAAGCATTTGGCGGGCTTTTCCTTGGTCCACGTGGCCACCCAAAACCTACCACATCATTCACATCTAACTTTCCATCTCACACTCACACTTACCATACCACCACGAGCCAACTCAGTGGATTGTGCATGGATTTCAAAGTTCGCAACCCTTCTATTTCGGATTTGGCCTACTCGACCTTCGAAGACCCCTAGTTCTAAACTCACCCACCTCCAAAGTCCAAAAGTTTCAGACTTTGGAGTCTTCTACTTTCAAGGTTTACTGACTCGCTTCTTCATACATTGATGCCCCATGAGCTCCAAATTTGATACCTCTAAAAACATGAAGTCTTCAAACTTCAGAGTCCATTCATTCCATGGCTCGCTCATCTCAACCAGTCTCCTGTCGAGGTATGTCGAACCCTGTTCATCCTCCATGGGCCATTTTCCATCTCACTGTCTGCTGCAAACTATGAGCTAGCCATGACAAGCTACCTATACAACGCTGATTGGCCTATCTCTTCGTGATCTGCATTGATCTTCCTTGAATAACTCTCGGGCTTGCATCAAGCCATCGAGATCTTAAATTATTCTTCTACACATTCAAGATCAAGGAGCTTGTTCTAAATTCTATGGCCAAATTTGAGGTATCTTTCCATGAGCCTGGTGTGACCTTGGTCCGACTCGGGGCCTTCTCATTTCTATTTCTTCGCTGACATATCCTTTTTGAGTCTCACGTTGCCTCTATTGGCTTGCGATGGTTTATAGCCCCCTGATGTCATTGATATCCATTGTTATGGCCATGTTGGCCCTTCGTTCATTCCGGACCATCAAACTCGTGGCTTAGCTCACTGTTCTTTGTGTCAGGTGGTGCCCCATTTCTATCTTATAGCGAATCACCTCTCCAGAATTTTGGCTCGGGTCAGCCTTGTGCACATTATTCGAGCCTTTTGAACTCATCTCTTTCCTTTATCCCTTTGAGATTGATTTTGAGCTTTCTCCTTATGTGAGGTTTGTGACAGGTCGTATGAGGTCTCTGGCCTTATGTCTTTCTCGGTCGAGCTGCTTGCTTCATGCAACGTCGACCCCACCTATTCCATGACCTGTTGACTCTGTAAATTTTTGTGTGAGTGGCCCAAGCTAATCTACTATATATCCTTCAATTTGGATGAGTATTGGGACACTATCCTGCATCCACTACCTTAGCTCAACGCTTAAGCTCGCCTCTTCCCGATTGATTTATTAACCATGCTTGATTTCACATCACTGTCATTTCTATTATTCCTATGTGAGCTCATTGCACCATCTGCAAATCCACGGAGATCATGACCTCTTTTCTTTGCCACTTCCTCCTGGTGTGCTTGGGTCGAGCCTGTTTCCATGTGCGTGTTTGCTATTATGCCCAAGCTTGGCGTTGACTCTTCCTTGGCTTGGCTGAGCCACTTACCTTAGATTGAGCTACTTGCCACAACATAGCACCCATGAACTTGATCAGCTCACCAAGCTACTCGGTGAGCTCACCCCTGACTCACCTCAACTGTGTAACTCCCAGCTCGGTGGGTCTCAAGGGAAAATAGTACAAATTTTGATCACGGGGGCCCATTTTCTTGATTTTTTTGGAATTTTCATGTTGGAATCCTGGAAGGGGCTGAGTATGAGATAATTTTAGACTCATCACATCTTTACCCATTTTGCTTATGTTGTCCAGGTGTAGGTCTTGGCTAGACAATTTTGCATGAGGGGTGAAAATTGTCAACAATAACTTTGGGTCTAAATAAAATATTTTCAAAATGAGAGTTACAAGTATTATATTGAAAAAATTCAAATAAAAGATCAATTCCATTCATTATTGAATGAGGGAAAAACTTATAATCATGTTCAACTCTGTTTTGTAATTGCTTGTTTTTAATACATTAAGAGTTTCAAATGATACATGCTTTGCTTTAGGTCAGTTTTTAACCACTTTTTCTCTGTCTACTCTAAATGACCCCTTTTTTATTTATTGAAAAGAAAAAAATAGAAATAAAAAATTAGAATATTAACTTCAAACAAAGTCATCAAATACAACCCAATATGAAGCATGCATTTTATGCTAGTTGAGGAAACTTGGTATGATGTCCACCTTTGTCATTTTTCTTGTTTTATTACATTTTTAACTCATTTGTATAGGGATCCCAAGTGTGATACCAACTATCTTTTCAAGTCAACTTGTCAGCAGTGGAATTATGGTCGTACTTTTTCCATTGGTAAGATGATAAACTGATATATTAATTATTGTGTGATATTGCTTAGGGGAGAGGGGTTAGTAGTGGTACGCCATAAGTTAAGGGGTCCAAAAAATCAATTGCTTATCATATGGGATTGTGATTTTTTCACTAGTATGTAGTTCATATTTGTGTTAATTTATATTTTTTCTTTGGAATGTTCAATTGGAGGGAAAGCCATATTTTGAATTGATTTAAAAAAACAAATTTTAGTTACACTACAACCATGGTGGAAACCGATACTTGAATATGGGTAACAATCCTTAAACATTGAATTTTTAATACTTGTACATGGGTGAAAGTTATTACATGTAATGATGTCATCGGCTACTCTACATAATTATTATGTCAAAAATTAATAACTACTCCATAGTACTATGACAACTATTGGGTATTGTGCAATCAATAGTCACATCAACTATTGGACCATGTTCACCCATTGGCCCCTCTCCCTTTTGTTTTATTGACGTTGCTGAAAAATAATAAAATATAAATGGCCCTTTCTTTTGAATATTAAGTTAAAGCTTGATATTTTTAGGTAATGCATAAATTATTTCAAAGAGTTTCTATTAGCGACCATACTATGCAAAGAGTTCCTTAGATTAAGAGTTATGGGGTGGAGGCTATAAAATAGTGACATGATTTGGATTCAATTCAAATTGTCACTCAATGTAAAAGTTGATGAATTAAATAAGAAATTTCCATTCCATCAAAAAATCATGTTATATCATACATACACCAAACATAAAGGTATCCAGAATGAAATCCTAAACGATCAAATGTACGTTGAAAATTTATTTAGGAAAAGCTATAATTTAAACATTATTTTACAAGATCTCCAAAGATTATATGTATACAGTCCACATTCTATGGATGGCAGACTATTTTATGAAAAAAAGTAAAATAAAATGTGTGACACTGATAATTCCCTTTTGTATCCCAACTAGCAACCCCTGCTTATGAACAAAATAATTTTCTTTACATTTTAAATTTTCAACCCCCTCATTCTCCAAGTTATTTTCGGCCAATAGCCAACTTTATTCCTCATATTCAAATGTTGGGTTGATCCTGTTGGTATAAAAATTGAATCTCCCTCAGAAAAGCCGAGAAACATCAAGGATTTAGCAAGAAAATAAGAGATAGAAAAATCATAAGTCGTTTTGTATCTAGGGAAGTGATTCAGCTGGCTCTCAGTCACTCGGGCGGTGGAGAAATGGATAACACCTTCATTCAGGATTTGATCTATCCTCACTACTTTAGGTTGTGCCTTTCAACCAGGGTGAGAGGACCCATTTTTTAACCTCTGTTGATGAAGGATATGAAGAGATCCTTTTTTGCACAAATTTTATAAAGAAAAACTTGAGAAAATATGATCAATGCACCACAATTTAACTCTCACGAGTTGTCACTTCTAAAAAATGGAGATATTTTCTAAAAAAGGATTAGGTTACTAAAGACATTATGGAATCCTGATTGTTCTGCATATTTTTGCAAATGGATTTTGTTCTTTTGTGGATACACAGGGAAAACAAGGGTAGTTCAAGTAGGATTCATAGTTTTTGAATAATTTTTGGTGGGAGATTCATCAGGATAAGTTTGACTTTGCCAGATCTTTGAGAACCTTTACAACAATTGGAAAACTAACTGACAAAGTGCTTCAAAATAGCCAAAATATTCCTTTAACCAGAAGGTGTGCATCAATGGAGGCCCATATTTTCACAGTTTCACACAATCTTCAAGAATTTAACATGAAGCCTCGAGTTAAAAGACTCAATTACACACTAAAGATCCCTAGTTCATCATGCCTAAGATACACTCAAAGGTTTACAAACAATCTCTGTCAACAAATGAGAGTAAAGTGATTTTAAATTGTTTATTCCATATCCAGATGAAGTCTCTTCTCATAATGAAATTGCAAATGCCACTAAACTATCACAGGGATGAGATCTTGTGTGATTCAGAGAGATTCTAACATAAGATTGAAATAGGAACAAGAAAAACTATTTACAGACATTCTGAAATAAAAGAAGGCACAATTTTTCCCAAGATCAACACAAATTAATTCTAAATCTCTTAGATTCATCAGCAGAGGAAAGTTTCTTGAACAATCTCAGAGATTTTAAATGGTTGCACACTTGCAACCAACTTGACATGATCAAATCTAAAACATAAGACATTAACAGGTTTCTCAGATGGTATCTCAGGAAGATGGGTTTTCTCAAATTTTCTTAGAAATATTAACCCCCCAACCATTTACATGATTAAAGCATGCCCTTTATAACACTCAATTTACATCCAAGCTTCCCCCCTAAGAAAATAATATTCGAAGCAGCTTTGTTGTTACATATTTGATCATGGTTTTTTTAGAAAGTGACGTTTAACAGATTTGTAACAAAAATTACTAGTTGTTCAAAAAGGTAAATCATTTCAAATTTTTGCATCATTTTTTTAACTGGGAGCACATTTTTCATCCTTAACGCATGCAACATCCCTTTCCTCATTCTTTCCTCTGTAATTTTCTCTGCAACTAACTCCTCTGGATCTGGCAATTCATTTTTTATAGGTTCCCAAGAAAATTTGATTTAAAATATCAATTTTTACACCTCCTATATTCACAAATTGAGCTCCACAACCATTCGATTAAACATCATTTATAAAAATGACAAGGAATCATCAAAATTTTGATGAAAAATGATGCGAAAACCACATCTCTTGAAGTCTTGGAAAGCTAATTGTGGAAAAACTAGATGTAATGCACATTAACCATTGATTCTTCCTTTCAACTTTAAATTAGAGCCGTCCACGTGGAAAAATTTGAGTTAAAATCATCCTGGGGGTGCCTTTATGCATTTTATAACTTATGGGGAAAATGCACAATTTTAACATTTTTTCCCGCCCCTCCGCCCTTGAAAAACGGGCTTGACACGTGGCTTAACCTAGGCCTTGACGGAGTCACGGCTTAATTCTGTAACTTTACCTCTTTTTTACAAAAAGGAAAAAATTCCAAATTTTCCTCGGCATTCCACCCTTCCACTTTCAACCTTTGTTGTGGGCCCCAATGGAGACACACTCCATTTTTATACCTTACTTCATTTTTACAAAAAGGGAAAAAATTCCAAATTTTCCTCGGCAACCCACCTTCCCACTTTGAATATTCAATGTAGGCTTTAATTGAACCTTGGCTGGGTTGCACTCCACTTTTATACTTTATTCCTTTTTCATGATAAAATAAAAAGTTTCAAAAACCTCCGGTGGCTCGCCTATTCGCTTTTGAATTTTCAACATAACTCAAATCATGGCACTAATTTTTCTTTAACGGATTCACAGATCATTTCAAAAATTTAACTCCTTTTCACAAAAAGACAAAAATCTTCAAAATGCTCTGCCGACCCTCATCCCATCTAACTTTGACTTTTCAAACTACCACGTGTCCTTCTCTAATCCCCAATGGAGTTACGGTTCACTTTATAACTTTAGTCCTTATACAAAATAAAGCCAAAATACTTCAAAGTAACCCATTGATCTGCCATTCCATTTTTGACTTAAAAGCCACCACGTGTCCTCCTGCAGTCCTTAGGCATTTATTTTCATTTTTACTCTTTTTCCACAACACCTTAAAACACAAAAAAGGTCCACCCATCCATAACAACTTGATTTATTGACACATGTACACCCTCGGGGAAAAAATAAGAAATTTTCTCCACTACTTAATAATTTTGAATGGCCAATTAGAACTCAATGGGGTCACGAGACCAAATCAATCGTTTTGCCAAAGTAGCCAAAAGTGACAAGTTTATAAAATAAACCCACCATGCCTTGTCTAATCAAAGGAGACCACATATCCACAAATGCAGAGATAAAATTTGATGGGGAAAAGACACCCGTCAAATAGTAAAATGCAGAGGAAACCACCATTTGTGCCCAAAATTGAATTTTTCTTCAAGGATAGAGAATTTTGCAAATAATACGTGGCTTGACAACAATTCACGACCATAGAGAAGGATCTACAAAGGCATACAAATGAAGAAGAATATTTTTCATGCATCCATTCAGGAGATAGAAAATATGATGAACCAGGCAGATTGAAGCATTTCTTAAAACAAATTAGGGCATGATCAAATTGAGCACCAACAAACCCAAGATCTAGGGGTGATAACATACCAAAAAAATCAATTTTTATGTACATTAATATATATATGAATGATAAAGTGATGCACTAACAATAATCAAAGCATTGAGACATAGAGGAAATAAGCACAATGGAAAAATTATTCAACAATTTTTTTTAATAAAATGTACATAAAGTATTTAGATTCACCAAAATACACATCTATCAATTGATAAATAATGTGTCACTGCAATAAAAATCTGTATGATAAAATTAACTAACTACTCCAAATGAATATTTAGATGCATTAGTAAATGTTTGTTGAAGATTAGGTACAGTGAGAATTGAGGTGGAAAAAAATATTCCTTTCAATTTCTCCAGTTTTATGTTGTGCAAATGTCTAGCTGAAATTTTCCATCATGCCTCCTTTGGTGACTTGATTCCAGGGCTAAGTGATGTGTGATAAACCAACTACAAACTTCTTATAGGAAATTTCCAACCCCAATAAAGAAGCAAAGTTTTATGAGGATATTTTATGTAGGCCATCCTCGAATTATGTGGATCTTTGATGGATCCACATGTACTCAACGTGCATCAACAACACACCTAAGATATTGTATCTCCATTATGGAGAATGATTAATTCTTTAGATTTACAAACAAATTGCTTTGTTGTAGAATGTTGAGCGCTTGTTGAATGTGATTCAAGGGTTATTTCCATTTTCTACTAAAAATGAGCATGTCTTTGAAGTAGATAAC
Organism: Taxus chinensis; assembly: GCA_019776745.2. Taxonomy (NCBI): domain Eukaryota; kingdom Viridiplantae; phylum Streptophyta; class Pinopsida; order Cupressales; family Taxaceae; genus Taxus; species Taxus chinensis. The sequence goes on from CM034156.1 coordinate 92,247,138, forward strand.
ACATAAAGTTGTAAATGGCCAAAGAATATCATTCATCATTTTCCTGAACATCATGGAAGCATTGGTCAAGAAGAAGGACATACCCAACCATTCTAACCAACATTTGATTTCTTTGCAAGATGTCATCCAAACATATGAGGGTTCAAAAAGAATCTAATGGTACCTTGATTTGAGATGTATCTTCATAAAAAATTTAAAACCATGGAGCTAGTCCAATAAGTCTTCTATCCTTGGAAGAGGATAATTGATCTTTACAGTAATCCTAATTGAGGATTTATAGTAGGTGCACAATTTCCATGTGCCATCCTTCTCTGGTGTGAGTATAACTTGGTTGGCACATGGGGAAGAGCTAGGCATGATGCGTCCTTTATCCACAAGCTAATGAATTTTCCATTTTCTCTTTTCATTCTAGAGGAACGAATGGTGGTATAATGAGGCATTATGTAGAGTTATTCTTGAAATCATATACTTTACTACATAGTTCTTAAGAACTTCAATTGGCGAATGGAAAATATGCTTTTATTCTTTCACTACTTGGTTCAATTTTCATGTTTCTACTGAAGAAGGTGTAGTGTAAAATTGTATCCCAAGGATGCATTTCTTATGTCTAGGTATTACTATCAAGAGCACAAATTTATTGCAACAACTTACTAAATTCTCACATTTCTAGGGGTTAATAAGTGAAATATTATAGACTAATTTCGCTATGCACTATCTATTATCTCTAGCGTATATGACAACATTTATAGGGTTTTATTTATAGGTTGTATGGTGTTGGAAATATATGGTTTTCAAAGTAAAGCCTCATACACCCCTAATGGTGCTATATGAAAAATGACCTCATCTTGGAAAGGCTTGATTCTATATGCTAAGTGAGATTGACGAGTGACCTGAAAGAGGGTTTGAAAACCCACAAGTGAGGATCATGAGGGACGATGTGCACATCAACGGATGTGTGAATGGCAGCATGAAGAGATCTCAGGAGGAGTGAGCATCAACTGAATGTGCATGCAAAGATTCGACAAACAGGTAGAACCTGGTTAAGCCATAAAACTCTCCTCTATCTCATAGATCAAATGGGGTGTACATATAGGAGGTGTTGAGTAACCCCCAGTGCTGCAATCATGACAACTCGAGTAGAGAGAGGGAGTTACATTCCTAGAATAGAAGTGTAACTCCCAATGACACATATGACGCACTGACGCACTGAAGTGCTGACGCACTGACGCGCTGACACACTGATGCGTAAGGGAATCTCATAATGACCCCTAAATGACACATGGACCTACGATCTCACCTAAGCGAGATGAATCACCTGATGATGTGGAAAATAACACACACCAACACCCCCTTTATCGTAACTTAGGATGAGGTGGCAAATCAGAAATGAGAAATGGGTCCCAACACAAAGCTTGATGAGGTACCCATGTACAAGAAGGAAGTCTCAAGTAGTGAAGCAAAACCCAGTGGGAAAAACATCCACCACAAGAGAAAAAAACACTCTCTGATCTAAGAAAGATGCCAAATATGGGTCCTAGCTATAGACAAGCCTGAAAAGGTACCCTTGTACAAAGAGGCAATCTCTCAATAGGAATAAGAAGAGAGAAGAAGAGGGAGACGAGAGGAATGCAGAAGATGTCATGGAAGGATCTGAACTCTGCAACTCTATGAAGTCTCCCAGAAGAATGTCGATGATGAGATCCTCTGCCTCTGGACTAAAGAAGAGCCACCTGCAACGAACTATGTGCCTACCCTTAGGAAGGACATAAATGATGTGCTGGAAGTCCGCCAACTCCACAAAGGAAACTGAAGGTAGCAACACAAAGAACTCTGAGTCTAGTACACGGAAGTGTGACATAGGTCTAGCGAGTGAGTGCCAAGGAACTAAAGGTAATGCTGTTAGGATTAATATTATTGTTTAACATTATTAATCATTATTATTTGTTAGGTCTGTTATTATATTTGTTTATATGTGAAGTTGTTAATAAACAACTCACGTGAATAGGAGTTTGGTGAGGGAATTAAGGAGTGTTATTATATTAGATTCATATTTTATAGGAATGACTTATTCCTATATATTTGTAAGAGCTCTCGTATGAATTAGAGAAGAAATATATCAGTATTCATTGTATAAACTGTTGTGTTGTGTTTTTATTTGGTATAGAGCAAGGTTCATTTCGATGAGAGTCTAAAGTTTTTTTTTTGTGCGCACATTCACATACCTGTACCATCGAGTGGAAGCCTACAGAAACAAGATCCGTGTTTGTTTCACATTGGCGCCTTCGAAACAAGCCCAACCTGATAGAAGAGTCAAATCTGGTTCAAATTTACGTTATCTGTGTCGACTGTGCATATACACCATTGGCTTCGAGGCTGACTTGCTTCTTTGTACACCATTGGGTTTTGAATCTGTTCATTTCATCTCTGCGTCTACATTAGAGATCACTATCAGAATTGTTCTCTCATCATGCATACAACAAAATGATGAATAGATTTCAAGTCTCAATTAAGCGGTAACTTCACTTTTGTGTCTAGCAATATCATGCAAATTTTGATCTCGTTCAACATCGATCTCTCCTTCAACTCAACACAGGATCCTCAATATTCTCGGCATTGACGCAGTCTCCAACCTGACTTCAAGCTGTCATCGACTCCATTGACATTTACTCCAAAACAGGGAGTAAACTGTGTATGCACAGCCGTGACACCGTGGAGCAAATCGTGACAAGTTTAGCAAGGGTCTTCACGACATTGACATTTGGTATTTCATGTTTATATATTTATAGTGAGTCGTGCCATGTATGTTTATTTATATGTTTAATGGCATGTCAATGAAGAGAAATAATGTGGCATAGTGTCTTTTATGTGAAGTAGTGTTTGTCGTTAAAAGTTGTGGTTGTATACAAGTCAAATGTCATTTGTGAATCACTGTCAAAATAGTTGTCTTCAAAAAAGTCTATAGTTTTATTTATTTTCAATATGTCATTTAACACACTTTCTGTAAGAGTTTGAAACAGGGCTTTTATTTCATGTCAAACATTTTAGTCAAGTCAAAAGTCAAATTTTTTTTGGAAAAATTGTCATTGTCATTTTGTGTCTAGGTGAATAATAGGTTGTATCTTTTTTACAATGGAAATGCCATTGGAAAAATTTAATGTTCTCAATTTTCACACATGGAAAGTCAAGATCCAGATGCAGTTGATGAACAAAAATCTTTGGAGGATAGTGGATGGAAAAGAACCAACACCTTCAGATCCGACCAGATTGGCAGAATGGGAAATACGGGATGATAAAGCCAAAGCCTTTATTGGCCTTGCCCTCTCAGATTCTGAATTACATTATGTTGATCTAGATAAAAACTCGAAGGACATCTGGGATAATCTGAGCAAATTATTTGGTTCAAAAGTAGTTAATGTAAATTTTTCCCTGAAACTTCAGCTATTCAAGCTCGAAATGAGTGATGGAGATACAATGTCTAGTCACATCAACAATTTACGATCTATTTTGAGACAACTTGTAGAAGTAAAAGCTCCAGTGGACGACGAAGATGCAAAAGCTATTCTGCTGAATAGTTTACCACCAAAATACAGTAATGTTTTTTTCACTGTTGGTCAGATGCCTTCCAAATCATTGGAAGATATGATATCAACTCTTTTGTCTGAAGAAAAAAGGACTAAAGAAGATATAGAAGAAGAAACGACAATGTATGTGAAAAATAAATACAAAAATTTCTTTAAAAAAGAGGACTTAGAATGCTTTTATTGCAAGAAAAAAGGACATATGTCTAAATTTTGCACGACTTGAGCCAAAGATCTTCTTAGTGGAAAATTGAAGCCACATGAAGCAAATATAGTTGTAGAAGAATCTTCTGAATCAGAAGATGAATGAGTAACTGATGAACCTGATTATAATTCTGAAGACTACTTGTTTTGAGTTTAGATAATCGAAGGATGGAGGAAAATGGAGGTTGGAGGTCATTCAACGACCTCTCGTTAGTCACCAATGACGGGGCTGCATACTGATCTGGTGACATGTGTGCAGTGTGGTTTTTCATTTTCAGTATTCTTGTTTTATAGAGTGATGGTTTTCTGAATAAACCCTTTTCAGAACTTTTTGGAGGAATCATGTTGTCAGAATACTCACTTTTGGGAGAAGGAGAAGATTTCGAGGTAGATTCAAGGGATGGTTGTCTAGCTAGTGTGAAGCTTGTGGATCTTGGAGATTCAGAATTCGGGCGCCCAGAGAGGAAGGGAAAGTCCCACAGGAACCCAAAGAGGAAGGGAGCATTCCTACATAATTCGGCTCGACACTACGCCTTTACGAGGGTAAAGAGATAATCTATGGAGTCTGTACCTGGTCTAAGAAGTGCTTTCAGGAGGTGGTTCAATTTCTTCGGATATGGTTCTTTGTTGTGTTCACATTAAGGGTGTGAAGATTAGTGATTAATAATGTTCACACTAAGGGGGTGAATGTTAGGATTAATATTATTGTTTAACAGTATTAATCATTATTATTTGTTAGGTCTGTTATTATATTTGTTTATATGTGAAGTTGTTAATAAAAAACTCACGTGAATAGGAGTTTGGTGAGGGAATTAAGGAGTGTTGTTATATCAGATTCCTATTTTATAGGAATGACTTATTCCTATATATTTGTAAGAGTTCTCGTATGAATTAGAGAAGAAATATATCAGTATTCATTGTATAAACTATTGTGTTGTGTTTTCAAATGCCACGTGTGTAGAACTGTCAAAGTGAAAAAGAGGAACACCTATAGAAAGGATGTCCAAGTGATGTGAAGAGAACAAAACATCCTCCACAATAGAAAAGGGATCCACAGCTGAGGGTGGATCAATGCAGGTATTAGAAAAGTGGAAGTGGTATGATTCCTGAAAGGGGCACTCCCAACAACAGAGATGATGAACTCCTCTGAAACACCTGTAGATGGATGCGGAACCTGTAGTGCATCACAAGTAGACTCTACGAAAAAATGACTAAGGTCAGGCAGATACTCATCCCAATGAGGGGGCTCGACAAACAGAAGAGCGATGTCAGATAGGTATGAGTCATCCAATGAAGGTAGAGGAGTGAAGTGGGCTTCGCACACTGGAAGTGGAAAGGAGGATGGTGTAATGATGGTGTGAGGCTAAGTAGAAGATTGCTCAATATCTGATGAGATGTGGGGGGTGACAACAATGTCTGGAATAGTGAGAGAAAGAGGAGAAGAGTCCTTTATAGTACTCTCAACATCAGATCTGGGTGCACAACTCTCGTCATCATAAGTAGAATCAAGCGAGTCTATGTCAGCGAAACTATCATCACACAAAGAAGAGGAGACAACTGAATCAGCAGCAGGAACAACAACTGCAGTATGTGAAGGATCTCCATAGAAGGACTGAAGAATGCTCCAAACACGGTGGGGTGGATCTGAGTTTACCACGTGAAACCAGAGAGAACAAGAGACATGCATCATCATGTGACCAAAGACATGGTCACAAGTTTCGAGGAAGTCCTCTAGATGACGATGATCAGTGGGTGCAGGAACTGGCCTAAGCAAGAAAGGTAAAAGACCCTCGTGGGTGAAGTAACATTCCATGGAAGCACGTCAAGCTGAATAGGTCTCTCTCCCAGTGAGAAGTGGTGGAGGCTATAAGGCGATCCTACAATGCTCACGTCTGGAAAGAGAACTCTCCATGATGAAAAATGCAAGATGCACAAAAGCAAGACGTCGGACTCGGCTGATAATGCATCTGCGTGTGTAGGCCCAAGAGTACAATCAACCCCCCAGAATGTGGCACTTTATAAAATTAGTGCATTTACAAAATTGGAAATTCCATCACGTAGTTTGTGAAAAATCATGCAACTTTGACCAAGGAAGTGCTTAGAAATGAGCAGCGAGTCAAAAGTTATAGCATTAAAACGATTCCTACAACTAATAGAAAAATACACTAGATGTTGTAAACACATTAAAAAAGTGCACGAAACGGGTGCAAAGGGTATTGTGTGGGTACTCATTGTAAATGGCATGAAATTTTAGATAGGGTTTGTTTTGAATGTGAGGGGGGGTGAGCCTCTTGCCAACCCCGGACCTCGCCCTCCGTCTTCGACACTCGTAGGAGGGGATTAAATTACAAGCCAAAAACAACCTTATAAATTAATACATGCCAAGAAATGATTTTTTTTTAACACCTTAAAACATTAAAAATAAGGTGGAGGAGGGGGCCCACGTTGAAGTGTCAAGGCCACATAAGGAGCTAGACAGCAAGGAGATGCCACGTCCCACTTCTACTTGGTGTAACTACTGTTTTGCAGTTATGCTGACTAGAAAGCAAGTGGGAGGTGCTTGCCATGTGCCCAAAATTCTTCGCAGGTGCTGGAGGGAGGTGTGGCATGTCTGCACCAGTGGGAGGAGCCAAAAAATGCCTAAAAACGCCCAAAAATGCCCAAAAATGTGAAAAATGTTCAAGCAAAGAATGAGCCATTGAATATGACGTTGCAGGTTACATGTTGCTAGAGATGTGTAAAACGGTTGCTGGAGGTGCTGGGAGCAGGTGTTGTAGGTCTGCTCAAGCTGGAGGATCCGTTTGAAGACCTAAAACGCCAAAAAATGCCCAAAAATGGCTGAGCAAAGTCAAAAAACGTTTTTCCAATGGAAGAGGATGCTGGAGGAGCCGTTTGAAGGGAACAAGGCAGGTTTGCAACAGTAACAACAAAAAATGGTGAACCAAGAATAGAAATGTGGCCAAGAACAGATTCAAATGGCGAACACCACAGCTGATTCCTTCAGTGAACACCACCACAGATCTAAACGGTGAGCAAAATTTCAATGCAGGTGAACAAGAAATGAAGCAAGAGCCACTTCAACTATGAACCGAGCAACGTGTAGACAAATGAGTTGTCTACCAACGAGAGTAAAACGAGCTGTTAGAATGGCTCTTCAATATAATAAACTTGTATTCCTCCTTGTACCTGAACATAACCTGTAACCAGCAAGAAGTACACAGATAACCCAAAAAGACAACCACTAGAATCTCAAAAAACACCATAAACTCAAACAACAACCCAAACAAACCACGATCAAACCGGAATGGAAGTATAAACACCCGAATAAATGTAAGAAGAACACAACTGGAATATCCATTACGACATATGCTAAGAGAGATCTGTATATCACGCCAGAATCTAGAAAACACGCACAGAAACGCCGATGAGTGCACGGATCCACAAGATCCGCTCCGATACCATGAAAGAGGGTTTGAAAACCCGCAAGCAAGGATCACGAGGGATGACATGCACATCAACGAATGTGCAAACGATAGTATGAAGAGATCTTGGGAGCAGTGAGCATCAACCGAATGTGCATGCAAAGATTCAACAAATGAGCAGAACCTGGTTAAGCCATAAAACTCTCCTTGATCTCATAGATCAAATGGGGTGTACATATAGGAGGTGTTGAGTAACCCCCATTGCTGCAATCATGACAACTCGAGTAGAGAGGTGGAGTTACATTCCCAGAATACAAGTGTAACTCCCAATTGCACATATGACGCACTGATGCACTGATGTGCTAATGCACTAATGCACTGATGCACTGACGCGTAAGGGAATCTCATAATGACCCCTAAATGAAACATGGACCTATGATCTCACCTAAGCAAGATGACTCACCTGATGATGTGGAAAATAACACACACCAACATGACCTACTTATTTGAACTCAAGTTGAACTATCCAGTGGTGTGTGGTTGTAGGAAATGAGTTAGTGGTAAGTTAAATATTTTAACCGATGAAGGATGAATCATGTGTTATTAGACTCCATTGTCAATAATGACATCTATTGGTTGTCCGTTGACCTAGAATTGAGATTGGAATAATTTTTCCACTTCTTTTGGATTTTAATTGGAGGAATAAGATTTGTTAGTGGTTGTTACCATTGCACTAGGTGCACAATCCATGATTTTTTTCCCTTTGTCTTGTGATGTTGTATTAGAACTTGATCTTATTGTTTTTTAAGAAATGATTTATGAGCATGACATTCTCTTGTAGGTTAACCATTTGAAATGCATACAGTATGCCATTTTCTAGTCTTGGATTTTTATTGTGCTCTTTAGAAAGTGTATACTTATTTTGAAAATGACATGAAGCTCCTTTCCTTGTTCCTTACAATTTTTCCTTTCTCCAAACTTGGATTTCTTATTATATACACCTTATTTCTGACTTACTAATGTTTTCTCTTTCTAGATTGTCATCATATTAATCTTCTAGAGTGTGTGCCTTAAATGGTGCACCTAGATTGGGGTGAGCTATCTCGTAACATCTCATGAGATATTATTGTGGCACTTACTCTTAAAGGGAAGAGGCAAGGAAGAGATCTGCAAACTCACAATGTAACCAACAACAATAAAATAGATAAAATAAATTTGTAACAATGATGGACACCATAAATAAAATACACATCAATAGACAAACAAAAACCAATAGCTTTTATATTTTGTATTTCTTGGAAATTACAACAGAGCTTTGTGGCTCTATTTTTTCCTATTCTTCCCACACACATCTATTTTTCTTCTCCCTACTAAAAAAACCAAATGTAGCACACACCCAGAATACATCAAATTCAAAAATTAATTCCTTCACAAGTGCATGTTAGAGCTAGATAAAAACATAAATATATTTCAAAAATTATAAAGAATATCAAAGATCAAATATGATCATTCCATTAAATCAATATCTTTTTACCTTTTGTCAAAATCTATTGTTGTCAGAATGTCTCAAGATGTCAAAAGTCAACATTGAATGCAGGGGTTGAGATTATCTCCAACACTCCCCCTTATTCTCAACACATTGTTATCTTTCTCAGAACTGATTGTTCCATCTCCATAGTTGTTGCTACCATTTCCAGAACTTCTTTTTGGGGTGTGGAGCCTATTTTTGGTCTTCTTGAATCAATGTTGAAGTAATGGAGCTTGAACGGTTAAGTTTGGAGACTTTAGGAGCATTCTACAGCCGTTTTCTATGACGTTACTATGCAGTCATTGTGTCGTTGCTACGACGTTGCTGTTAACATGTTGTTAATTGGCTGTTAATGTCGAGACTATTTTTTCAGCCGTGGGAAGTTGAAAGATCATGACTTCAAACTTCTAGGGTCGGCTTTAGGACTTCTTAAGAGGATTTTAATCCTATAAATAGAGGTGTTAGGGTATCTTGAAGATATCTTGAGTGTTCAAGAGGTCTTGAGTCTTAATGATCAAGAGGTGATCAAGAGTGATCAAGGTTATGCAATTGGGTGTCAATTGTGGTTTAGATGTGGTTTAGCATCTTTGGAATTCTGTTGTGAGTTCATAACTAAGAGAATACTGTAAGAAGTTGTTTTACTCTTGTTGATAATAAAATCTGAGCAAGTTCTTGGTGGACGTAGCCCACATTGGGTGAACCATGTTAAATCTTGTCTTGTCTTCTTTTGTGCATTATTTATTTATGTTGTTATATTTCTACAAGTATAATTTTTCTATATAGTTTCCTACTGCTGTGGTTTGAGGAATTGTTTTCACATATTTGTTCTCTAATTCCTAACAATTGGTATCAGAGCTTTGGTAGTTTTTTGCTGAAGTTGTAAATCACAGGGAAATTTAAGCTTGAGTGGGAGCTATGGCAGATGAGGGAAGATCGAGGGTTGAGAAGTTCAATGGGAAGAACTTTAGTTTGTGGAAGATGCAAATGGAGAATTACTTATATCAGAAGGACCTGCATGTTCCTTTGGCTGGAAAAGCAAAGAAACCTACAGCCATGTCGGATGAGGATTGGGAGTTGCTGGATAGAAAGGCGCTTGGGTAAATTTGTTTATGCCTTGCATCTTCAGTTGCTTTCAACATATCACAAGAGAAGACCACGGAAGGTCTCATGAGTGCGTGGGGAAGTTATATGAAAACCCTCTACCTCTAATAAACTATTTTTGATGAAAAAGTTATTTAATATGAAGATGTCTAAGAATAGTTCTGTTGCTGATCATTTGAATGAATTAAATAAGGTTGTGAGTATGTTAAACTCAGTAAAAATTGACTTTGATGAAGAGGTCAGGGCTTTGTTGATTTTTTGCTCCTTACTAGATAGCTGGGACAAATTGGTTATGGCTGTAAGTAATTCAGTCTCTAATAAATCAAAGCTGAAGTTTGAGGATGTAATAGGTGTGATCCTAAGTGAGGAAGTGTGAAGGAAGAGCACCAGAGATTATTCTAATTCTGGAAATGCTTTGATGGTGGAGAGAAAAGGGAGACAAAAGAATAGAGGGAAAGGTAACCGTGGGAAGTCGAATGATCATGGAAGGTCAAATTCCAAGAGTAAGTTAGAATGTTGGCACTGTGGGAAGGTTGGTCATGCTAAGAAAGATTGTTGGGCTCTTCGGGATAAGAAGAACAAGAAGGAGGAAACTAAAGAGGTAAATTTGGTAGTAGGTGATGTTTGTCAAGACGCCTTAATTCTTTCTTTAGATAATATTGTTGAATCTTGGGTATTAGATTCAGGGGCTTCTTTCCATGCCACCCCACATAGACATTATTTTACTGATTTTGTTCAAGGTGATTTTGGACATGTATATCTTGGTGATGACGAACCATGCATCATAGTAGGGAAAGGTTGTGTTCAGTTGAAATGCAGAATGGGAACACATGGCTACTTAAGAATGTCAGGAATGTGCCTAAGTTGAGGTGGAACTTGATATCAGTGGGATAGTTGGGTAGTGATGGTTGTACGGTTAGTTTTATAGTAGATTCTTGGAAGGTTACCAAGGGAGCTTTTGTGGTTATAAGAGGTAAGAAAAATGGTACTTTGTATTTAACGTGCTAATTATTGCAATTTAGTTGTTGTAGATGGAGATGCAACTTTGTGGCACCAGAGACTTGGACATATGAGTCATAAGGGCATGCAGATTATAAAGGATAGGTTTCCCAAATTAAAGGAGTTATATTTAGACTTCTATGAGGACTGTGTTTATGGGAAACCGAAATGGGTGAGATTCCTCAAGGTTGGAACTACCAGGAACGAGGGTAAGTTGGAGTTAGTGCATACATATGTAAGGGGGCCAGCTAAGGTAAACTCTATTGGCGGTTCATGTTATTATGTCACTTTCATTGATGATGCAACTAGAAAAGTTTGGGTATATTGCATTAGAAAGAAATATGATGTGTTTGAAACTTTCGAAAGATGGAAAGCCTTGGTTGAGAATGAAATAGGTCTCAAGTTGAAATGTCTCAGGTCAGATAATGGAGGGGAATATTGCAGCAATGAATTTCTTGATTACTATTCGGTAAATGGGATCTACAGGCAAAGAACGGTTCCAAATAATCCATAGGAAAATGGAGTGTCAGAGAGAATGAACAAGACAATCATGGAGCGTGCTAGGTGCATGAGGTTACATGCAGGGCTTCCACTCATGTTTTGGGTAGAAGCAGTAAGCACAATCGTTTATTTGATTAACAGAGGACCCTTTATGGCCTTGGATGGAGGTATACCTGAGGAGGCTTGGTATGGTAAGAAAATTGATTACTCATTTCTTAGAGTATTTGGATGTGAGGTATTTGTTCACATTGATAAAGATGATAGGACCAAGTTAGAGGCTAAGTCTGAGAAATGCACCTTTGTTGGATATGGTGAAGATGATTTTGCTTTCCATGTTTGGAGTCTTAAAGACAAGAAAATATTTCAGTCTAGAGATATTGTCTTTAATGAAAAAATCATGTATAAAGATCAATTGCAAGAACAAGAAGAGGAATCAAAGAAAGAATACACAGTGTTAGAGGAAATTGCAGACAGCAAGGTGTCCAAGGGGCCGGTTCAGGTACAACATGTTCTGGCACAGTCAATTTAGGTACCTACTCATCAGGAACCCCAAACTCCTGAGGTGAGAAGGTCTTCTAGGGTAAGAAGGGAACCTGAACGATTTAATCCATATTTGAATTATTTATTAATCACTGACAGTGGAGAGCCAAAGTGCTTTGAGAAAGAAGTTTAGGTGGATTCTAGGAAGAAGTGGGAGTAGGCCATGGATGAAGAGCATAGATCTCTTATGGAAAACTAGACTTGGGATCTGGTGGAGCTACCCGAGGGCAAGAGAGCATTGTAGAAAAAGTGGGTGTATAGAATCAAAGAGGAAGATGGAGGTAGGAAACGATACAAGGCATGGTTTTTGGTCAAAGGATTTGCACAGAAGAAAGGTATAGACTTTGATGAAATTTTTTCTCCAGTTGTTAAAATGACTTCTATTAGGACTGTTCTTGGTTTAATTGCAGTAGAAGACCTGCACTTAGAATAGTTGGATGTGAAGACTACATTCCTTCATGGTGAGTTGGAGGAGGAATTGTACATGTAGAAACCACATGGTTATGAGGTCAAAGGGAAGGATATTTTAGTGTGCAAATTGAAGAAGAGCTTGTATGGCTGGAAACAAGCTCCACGACAGTGGTACATGAATTTTGACAGTTTTATGCAGGATCAGGGTTACTCCAAGTGTCACTCAGACCATTATGTCTACATCAAGAATTTTCTTGATGGTAGTTATATTATTTTTTTCCTGTATGTAGATGATATTCTTGTTGCAAGGAAGAACATGCAAGAAATAAAGGTACTCAAGAAGCAGCTAGGTGACTCTTTTGCTATGAAGGATTTGGGGGCAGAAAAATAAATCCTTGGTATGAGAATAACTCAGGACAGGAAGGAGAGGAAGCTGGTATTATCTCAAGAAGAGTACATAAAGAAGGTCTTGGAGAGGTTTAGTATGCAGGATGCTAAACTGGTTGGTACTCCTTTGGCAGGTCACTTTAAATTATCAAAGGAGCAAAGTCCCAAGACTGAGGAGGATAGAATCTAGATGTCCAGGGTACCATACTCATCAGCATTTGGTAGCTTGATGTATGCTATGGTATGCACTAGGCCTGACATTTCCCATGCAGTGGTAGCAGTGAGCAGGTTTATGAGTGATCCAGGTAGAGAATACTGGTAGATAGTAAAGTGGATCCTTCAGTATTTGAGAGGGACCATGGGACCAACATTGTGTTTCGGTGGATCAGAAACTACATTACATGGATATGTAGATTTGGACATGGTAGGAGATGTGGACAGTAGGAGGAGCATGACAAGATATGTATTTACAGTTGGTGATACAACAGTGAGTTGGATTTCATGGTTACAAAAGGTTGTGGCTTTGTCAACCACAGAGGCTAAGTATGTTGCTGCCACAGAGGCAAGCAAGGAGATGATTTGGCTACAACAGTTGCTTGATGAGTTGGGTCATAAGCAGGAAGTTTGGAGACTACACAGTGATAGTTAGAGCGCTATTCATTTGGTGAAGAACTCTGCTTTCCACTCTAGGATGAAGCACATTTAGCTGAGATGTCATTTCATCAGGACAACTTTGGAAGAAGATAAGTTGAAGTTGGAAAAGATTCATACCAGTCAGAATCCTGCGGATATGATGACCAAGGTGGTCACAAGGGAGAAGTTGAAGTTGTGTTCAACTTTGATTGGCCTTCATGGTTGATAATGAAGGGTTAAGAACTTTGATCAATGGAAACAATCTCCAAGTGGGAGATTATTGGGGTGTGGAGCCTGTTTTTGGTCTTCTTGAATCAATGTTGAAGTGTTGGAGCTCGAACGGTTAAGTTTGGAGACTTCAGGAGCATTCTATAGTCCTTTGTTGTGATGTTGTTATGCAGTCACTGTGCTGTTGTTGCGACATTGCTATTAACATGTTGTTAACTTCGAGACTGTTTTTCTAGCCGTGGGAAGTTGAAAGATCACGACTTTCAAACTTCTAGGGTCGGCTTTAGGACTTCTTAAGAGGATTTTAATCCTATAAATAGAGGTGTTAGGGTATCTTGAAGATATCTTGAGTGTACAAGAGGTCTTGAGTCTTAATGATCAAGAGGTGATCAAGATTGATCAAGGTTTTGCAATTGGGTGTCAATTGTGGTTTAGATGTGGTTTAGCATCTTTGGAATTATGTTGTGAGTTTATAACTGAGAGAAGACTATAAGAATTGTTTTACTCTTGTTGATAATAAAATCTGAGCAAGTTCTTGGTGGACATAACCCACATTGGGTGAATCATGTTAAATCTTGTCTTATCTTCTTTTTTGCATTATCTATTTATGTTGTTATATTTCTGCAAGTATAATTCTTCTATATAGTTTCCTACTACTGTGGTTTGAGGAATTGTTTCTGCATATTTGTTCTCTAATTCCTAACACTTCTATTATTTACTTCATCTTCAGTATAGACACCAAAAAAATGTCTTAGATATTCAAATGCATATTTTCCAAATGGCTTAGTAAAAATATTAGTGAATTGATCTTGTTATTTACAAAACTCTAGACATATTTCCTTGTTATTTACCATATCTCTTATAGAATGATATCTAGTGTCTATTTTCTTTCTCCTTTTATGAAAAAAATCATTTTTAGACAATGTAATGGATGAGTTATTATCATAATATTTTTTTTTCTTCTTATTGTTCATGCATCAACTCACCTAGTATTCTCCTCATCCATACGGCTTGACATGTCGCACCTGTTGCTGCCACATAATCCACTTTTGTTGAAGCAAGAGTTACATTGAGCTATTTCTTTGAATCCCAAGATACTACCCCTATTGCAAAATGAAAAGAATAACCGACATTACTTTTCCTATCATCAATTCTACTAGCACAATCACTTTCCATGTATCCAATGAGCTTAAAATCATCCACAAGTAAATACAAAATTACATAGTTCTTTGTTCCACAAACATACCTCAGTATTATTTTTCCATCTTGCCAATGAGATTCTTTTGGATACTCCATGAACCTCAAAATAAGGCTCACACCATACATAATGTCATACCTTGTGGCCATCAAATACATGAGACTACTGACTAGTATTTAAAACAATTTAGGATTAACACTTAAACCATTATCTTCCTTCCTTAATTTCAGCCCTATAACAATTGGTGTAGGCGATGGTTTACAACTCAACATATTAAAGATTTTCAACACATCACTTGCATAATTTGATTGAGAAATAAAAATTCCTTCATCTAATTACTTTACTTCTATTCCCAAGAAGTATTCCATGAGACCAAGGTTGGTCATTTCAAACTCTTTCATCATGGCTTCCTTACAAGAATTTATAGAAAGGTTTCCCATGAAAATTAAATTATCTACATAAAGACACACAATCATCATCTTACCTTTTTCATCTATTTTAATATACAAAGTAGGCTCGGTGCTACACCTATTGAAGACATTCTTAATTAAATAAGAATCAATGCGGTTGTACCAAGCTCTAGGAGCTTGATGAGTCTGTAGAGCACCTTTTTCAACTTATATACCTTTTATTCATCACTTGAAATTTTATGTCCTTCCAGTTTCTGTACATAAACCTCTTCTTCAAGATATTCATATATAAATTTTGATTTTACATCCATTTGAAAAACCAACCACTTGTTTTGAGCTGTAATTCCCAAAATAGTTCTCACCATATCCAAACGCACTACAGGAGAAAAATATTCATTGCAATCAATACCAAGTTGTTGAGTGAAAACTATAACATTCAATATTGCCTTATTCTTTAGTACTTTACCATTAATGCCATGTTTATTTTTGTAAATCCATTTTACACCTATGATTTACTTTCCTTGAGGATGATCCACTAACTCCCAAGTGTTATTATTTTGAATAGATTCAAGCTCTTCATCCATGGCTTATTACCATGTTTCATATTTTATTGATTCATCAAAATACATCGAATAAGAAGCATATTAAAATAAATTAAAAATAGAGAAAGAATTTGCTATTTCAACATTAAAATCAATTTCATAAATATCTCTTAAACTCCTTTTTTTTTCTGCAATAAACTTTCCAATGTAGGATGCGATGAATTGGTGCTATCAAATGAGTTTTATGGACTCATTTATAAAGGAGTCATGGCTGGTGTTCTTGGTGAAAACTTCTTCCCATGTGTAAAATTCTGATTTCTTGAAGATCTACTTATTGTAGATGGAGGTATAGCTTGTGCTACAACTTGTGGTGCATGTCTAGGAGTGGAAGAAGATATTTCTTGAGGAATACCTCGTTGTTTTAACACTTCATCACCCATATCATCATGTGAATCGGCTACTTCTATACTTATTATTTTTTCTACACTTCCATCACATGCTTCATTCTCGACAAATTATATATCTTTGATGATTATAACTTTTATAGTACTTAGATTAACAAATTGTAAGCCTTTGTATTTCCTAGATACCCAACAAAAATACACTTCTCACATCTATTATCCAACTTCCTTCTCATCTTTTCACAAACATGTGCATATGAAATGAAACCAAATACTCTGAAGTGTGCTACACTATGCTTTCTACTGCTTTAATATTCTTGAGGAATGATATTCCTTAGAATTTTATTTGGACATATATTTGAAATATAAATATCAGTTGCTATTGCTTCAATCCAATACTCATTTGGCAAGTGTTTTGACTTCAACACACTCTTTTCCATTTCCATGATGGTCCTCTTTTCCTTTTCAGCCACACCATTTTGCTGAGGTGTGTAGTGGGCTGTAAACTATTTGTGAATGCCTAATGTCTACAAAAATTAAGAAAAGCATTATAAATATACTCTCCGCATCTCACTTCTTAATACCTTGATGTAGAAACCACTTTGATTCTCCACAAGAGCCTTGAATTGTTGAAAGAATCCAAAAGCATCAGATTTATGTCTCAAAAAGTAAACTCATGTCTTCCTTGTATAATCATCAATGAATGTCATAAAATATGAACAACCTCCAATAGAATTTTTTTGCATGGATCCACATAAATTTGAGTGTACTATCTCTGGAGGTGCACCTGTTCTTTTTGATTTTCAAACTGGGAAATATTGTCTATGTCACTTCCCTAAAATAAACTTTTCACATTCTCTTTCTAGTTTTTGAATCAATGGTAAACCTTTTACCAAATTCTTCCTATGCAATAAATTCAAACCTCCAAATTTTAAATGTCAAAACCTAAGATGCTAAATCCTTGAGTCATCCTTCACAATTGATTGAAAATTTTATTGTATTCCTTGAGCGTAGGACTCTGTATTAGCGCAGTACTATCTATTAGCACAGGGCTCAGTGCAGGACTCACTTGCATTAATGGATATCTGATTTACATTGGCGTAGGACTCATCACAGGACTCTCTTGAATTAGCACAAACCTAATTTACATTGGCACATGACTCATTTAGCTTGGCGGAGGAATCGTTGGACCTTTTTGCTTGAGCACAGGACTCACCTGCTTGAGCACAAGACTTGTAGGACATATTTTCTTGAGTGCAGGACTCACCTACTTGAGCAAAGGACTCAACTAATTGAATGCAAGACTCAACTAAACTATTTTTTTGATTGCAAACAGATCTGATTTTCTCTTTTTTCTTGGTTGTGACCTCAAGGGAAACATTTTGTTGCTACTCATCTTCACTTTTTCTATTAACTAAGTGATAGGGGATATTTCCACAATCACACACTCATTATCTTCCATATAAATAATGTATTCTTTCTTCACCAAATGTCCAATGCTCATTAAATTATGTTTTAAACCAGTAACATAAAAAACATCATTAATGACAAACTGCTCCCCGTTTTTGGTTAGAATGTCAACATTCCATTTTCCCATTACATTGACTTGATTATTGTTTCCAAGAGTAACATTACTCTTTACTGACTCATCCAAACTAGAAAATAACTCTAGATTTCCAGTCATATGATTGCTGCAACCTAAATCTAAATAAAAATATCATGCAAACTTTCTTCAACCATATTACATTTAACTGGTGATTTTGTGCAAATCACTTCAGCAATCTTTATGCATGAAATACGCATGGTAGTTTTTGTATAAATTTCTAGATGATTCTAAATTTTTTTTCCTTAATCACATTGTTTCTTCTTATATTCAAAATAGTAGTGTCCATACCTTTTGCAATAATGGAGATTAAGATGTGACTTGTCTTGTCTATATTTGGTTGAATGATTATGATCATGATTTTTTCCTCTTTGACCTTGGCTTGCAGGACTACTGTTGCGTCCTCTAAATGTATTTCTTCCTCTTCCTCTAGGAGAGAATCTTCCTCCTCTAGCTCTTCCATAGCTAATAGAATCCTAAGATGAAAATGCATTTTTTATGCTTGTATGGGATCTATTCAGCCTCTGCTCATGGTTTATCAAAGAGGCATACAACTCATCTACTGTTATCTGACTTAGATCCTTAGTTTCCTCTATAACAAAAACTAAAGGATAAAACTTAATAGGTAAACCTCTAATGATTTTTTCAACTATCCTTTGATATTCAATGGTTTCCCCATGCGATTTAATTTTATTCACAAGCCCAACAACATGTGTAAAACAAGATTTTACAGAATCTAATATTTCATATTTAGATTCTCAAAATATTTTCTAAACATCTAGATTTTTTCTGCTTTAACTTTTTCCTTACCTTGGTACACCACTTGGAGAGTATCCCATGCATCCTTTGATTGTTTTTATGTTGCACCTCTAGTAAGAATACTCTCATGCATATCTTGATGAATGTAAAAGAGGGATTTTCCATCCTTCCTCCTTTGTTCTTTCAAAAGATATTTTTATTCCCGTCTAAGCGCATGGAATACTGTTGCATTCGTGGTTTTTACATACCCCTTTTCATAAATATCCCAAACATCCTGGGATCTAAAAAGATATTTCATGGTCAAGGACCAATATGCATAATGTTTTCCATTAAACTGGGAGTTTACAAACTTGAAAAAGGTGCTCCAGATGTGGACGCCATTAATGAATGCCAATGAACTCTGCTGAGATCTGGAAGCAGAATAACTAAATCTTGAGGACTAAAACCTCCTTGTCTGATACCAAATGAAGGGAAGAGGTACATAAACTTAGAATTTATTGTAAATTACAGTAGAGATTTGTTGCTATGTTTTTTCCCTTCTTCCCACACAAGTCTATTTTTCTTCTCCCTACTACAAATACCATATGTAACACACACCCAAAATAAATCAAATTCACAAATTAATTCCTTCACAACTACATGTCAGAGTTAAATAAAAATATAAATACATTTCCTGAATTATAAAGAATGTTAGAGATCAAATCTGATCATTCCATTCAATCAAGATCTTTTTTCCATTTTGTTTATATATTCTATTGTTAGAATATATCTAGCTATCATAAGTCAACATTGAATGTGGGGGTTTATATTATCTCCAAAAAATCTTCCTACCACAACTTTATATCTTTGTACTTCCTCCTTATATCACCTTTTTATTTGGGTCAAGTGTCTTCCATCACCCTTCATTACTCATAACACTAGAAGTAGCATAAT
Organism: Taxus chinensis; assembly: GCA_019776745.2. NCBI lineage: Eukaryota > Viridiplantae > Streptophyta > Pinopsida > Cupressales > Taxaceae > Taxus > Taxus chinensis. The sequence goes on from CM034156.1 coordinate 92,266,516, forward strand.
AACACGATTAATATCTAAACAAATTATATAGCTTGTTTTCGGCCCATTTTAGCAAGAGAATTTTATTTTGAAACTAGAATTCTTTCAATATAATTTTCAATTGGAAATTTTGAGCAGATATGTTACCCAATTTATTCTTGGATCCTATCCAATTTACACAATGGATATTTTACAATATAATATGACTATGGTTGAATCTAGGCAGAAGATTTTACTTTTTGTACAACCTTAGAACTTTACCAAGAAAAAATCTACCTAACAAGCTCGAGGATCTTACAAACGTGAACATGAAAAGGTGTTGTAATTTAGTAACTCAACCAATAAACAGGTCTTATGAGATCCAATGATATTTATAATTTTTCTCAGTGAGGAAGTTATTAACAAAGTTTTGTTTGATATAAATGTAGCTTCTTAGCATCCTTCAACTTAGCATTGAGCTTTAATTTTATGTTAATCAATTAAATTTTTCCTTTCTGGTTAATGTATGTAATACAAAGCATTGTTTAAAATAGTTGAGTTACCACTACTTAACATAGTCCTCATGAAATTATGTGTGTATTTATGTACATATGAATTAAAGGGGATGTTATAAATGCTATTGTATAGAAACATAGCTACATGTATTTCTGAGATGCCCCGAACAAATGGTGATCAAGCGAATAAAATATTCCATGGATTATTTTAAACTGTATATCATGAAGCTTCCTAATCCTAGAATTTTTTTATAAGTAACTTAGATTTTGTTCACGGTATGCTCGGAGCATCAGGAGAAACCTTGGTTTGTGATTTTTTCCATTTGTAATTAATTTTCTATATATAAGATATGAACATCCCTTTAATATCCCTCGTTTAATGTCTACAGGATAAACCCCATGCAATTATTTTACAATGTCAAATATTGATTGAAGTCATATTTTGGTTACCGTATCTTTGCAAAATAGGAGGATGTATCATGTTTATGTTAATAGATATACATATTGAATTTATAAAAAAATAACTAAGTATAACTTTGCATGAATGCCTTTATTGCAAAATATTTCTCCTCAAATCTATCATCATCCCTATCTTACAACGGATTCTACCCATCTAGTTTTCTCATCAAGAGAGAGTAGATTCACAGGATTGTCAAAACACCGAAGCATGCATAATATTTTACTCATTGCTTCAATATATCCTTATTTCTCTCTTCTACGTAAGTTGGTGCTCATTGTTGAAAAATGTTCCTCTATATGTCATTTTATGATTTTTTGTTCCTTGAATGATGTGGAACCTATCATGGATGGATTATGGTTGTATTTTCCCATGCTTAGGGTGTTTTTTGCTTTTTTAATCGGTAAACAATATGTATTTTACAACTGGAAACTAAGTAACTGTATGATGATGTTTTCCTTGGACAATATCATAAAATACAATGACTATAAACATTCATATGAAGTTAGAAATGAATAGAAACAATTTCATATGGTTTTCCCCATCGAGCATTTAAGCTAAGGAAATAAATAAATATAAAATAAACAAGAAACATTGGTTTACTATATTGTTTTGATTTGGAATAAAGTGATTAATTGTTTGATCCTTTCCACAAACTTAAGAGGAAGTTGTGCCCAAATCTAATGTTTACTAACCTTAATAATATTCATCTAATTAGTTTTTTTACGAACATACATTAAGGTCATATATATGTGAACCATCCAACCTCAATGTAGTTATTGATAATATTACTTTGTAGAAACATTAAGTTGAACTGAGAGATGCACCTTCAGTATACTAGGATGCACCTTGAGTATGTAGACATGTCTCTAGTATAGTATATTTATTTAGGCATGATAGGGATGTCTTCCATGTTGGCATGTTTACTAATCTTAAGTCCTACCATCTTCTAGACCTAGGAAAGAGTTTGTTGGTCTCATATATCTTATATATTGGGTACTTGTACCTTTTGGACTAGATTTATTATTGATTGGGATGGTTGTAATGAGTAATATTATGAGGTACAATATTTTTCATACATGGTGTTAGTAGAAGCTGAAGCCTTTACATGGCCAAATATGTTACATTTATTATTTTTCTTTAGTTGATCTAAATCCTACATTTGTACCTGTTGGAAATAGACAATTTCTCCCATGTATGCATTTGTTATTTTTATAAAAAGAGAAAAGCAAGTTACTTTTATATGCATAGTTTAGTTTTAAATATGTGTCTCTATTTTTAGGAAAATTAAATAAATAAAAAATATTTGTATTCATGCACAAAAGCATGTGTTATTTATAGCTGATATTTCTATTATTAAGATGTTCTATTGTTAGATGAAAGAACTCAATATAAAGGAGGCAATCATAAGTGTTTTACACACAAAGAGAATTTATTAAGCCATAAATTTGACATGGAAGAAAAAACATGTAGATCATATTGAGCCAAAGCTTTGAAATGGAAGAATACACACACAAACTATATTGATACATAACTCTGAGATGGAAAGAGACACACACGTATTTTATTGATCCGAAGCTCTGAAATATAAGAAAAAACATTCAGAGAGATTGTATTGAGCTGAAGCTATGACAAGGAAGAACACATTTATGGACAAAAGTTCTTATTTGAGATTGGAATGCTTTGTTTATTTCTAAGATTATTTGTTTTACCAAGCCATGAAGATCTCAGATGATCATAACACACCACATTTGATAAGCTGAAATAAATTCACCATAATAACTTTACAAGAGAATTTACAAACAAAGAAAAGTAACGGATCATATATTATTATGAAAATATCATATATGAGTACAATGAGAATGGGCCTTGCTTATATAGTCAAGGAAGATCAATCTAAGAACATGTCAAGGCCATAGATCAAGCTATAAATCAAGGAAAAAACTAGTCATCAAAGAACTAGTAAAGACCATAGATTTAGGAAAGAACTAGTCATCAAAGATCTAGTCAATACCATAGATAAAGGAAATAACTACACCTAACAACTAGATAATATCTTCCTAATCGCTAAATAAGATAAAGGAAATATCCACACACATAAGTGGGTGAGGATAAATACAATAAAGATAAATAAAGTACCTAGGTGAACATGAGCTAAGGTAAATAAAAGACCTAATCTAACAGCCCCCCCTCAAGTAAACCTAGGGGCCCAAAATAAAAGTGGCATATCCACAGTATGAGTCCTGACAACTAGGCCGAATGAGGTACTCATGTACAATAACTAGGTAAAAGGGACACCATAAGGTACCCAAATCCAGTAACAACAAAGTAGAGAGAGAAAAATAATGCTGCAAGGTATCCGAAGAAGGTTATCTCAAAAAACTCAGAAAATGCTAAAGAATTTTGGTGTGCACTGTGGTCTAAATCCACTGTTCGATCACAAAAATCAAAAACACCTGACACTGGGCTTCTCTAAAATAGCTCCATATAAGGATACTGTTAATGGAGTGATGTCAAAAGTGCAAAAAAACACCAAACATAATTCAATCACCTGCTACAAATAGGTGTGCCACGATCTAAGAACAATAACCAAGGCAACAAGGAAAGGATCTAAGATCCAAAGAAATAGGAGTGCCATGATCTAAGAAAAGCCAAGGTAACAAAGAAAGGACACAAAACCTGAAGAAGAAAGATCAGCACCACATCCTCCCATACTGCTAAATGGGTGGAATGATGCTACAAATATGTATGAGTTGTCAAAACAACTACTTGAACATTGAAAAACTAACACTAGGATTTACCAGAATAGTTCCCCCACAAGAGAGACTATCAACATGCCAAAAAATGTCAAAAATACAGATATAAAATCTCTCAACAAACAAGATAGATACACTACACCTGCTTAAAGAAAAAATCTCAAAACAAGGAGCATTACAATGCAGAAGGTATAGAAAGTGGAGCAAGAGGCCAAATCGTGGAGGAGCCACACAGGTATATTCCTCTCAACGAATGCCTATATCTCCACCATGAGTGATTAGATATTCAACCCAAATCAACACGGATGGATGAAGAAGATTCCTACATATTACTTGGTGAAAAATGCACAATGGGTTCATGCAAAACAAAATTAGAATGTGTGTCAATTCGATCATGTATGACAACAGAAATCTTAGGTTTCTTAATCCTGAGTGAAGGTGCATAAATCATGCGTAGCTCATGATCCTCGGTAAGAGTGGAGCGAAAAAAATTAGGAGCTTTGTCAATGTGTGATCCCAATAAAGTACCTTCTTGAAAACCAATGTCATGGTGGGAATTCCACTTAACATGTAGAATATGGGAAACAATACCATGTTACTGTCTATTAATACCTCTTCCAGTGAAACCCATATAATAGATCATGCACGAACTGATTACAGTGGTATGTTTCTCAAAAGAGCCATGTATATGAGCAGAAGTAGGATACACAGCATGTGTTACTGCAATAGACATAGATGTGGAAGAGCATGCAGTAACAAGCCTCATAGGCTTAGGATCATCAAGAACATGAACAAACTCAAAAATTGACAGATCAAGGTTAGTGGCTGCTGAAGCAATAGCTACAAGTGGACTAGGAGCATGGATATGACTGTCCACAATATGAGTTCGATGTTGCAAGTGATAAATTTTCTATTTTAGGGAGTGTATAAGTGTATCCTTATCATGAATGAGTGTTTGTAGAAGAGAATTTTGCTTCTTAAGCAATCTATTTTATTCCAAAAATTTTACAATATCATCTTGAAGTCCACACACTTAGGAGAAAAGCATATCATTCTTAAAATCCATGATAGATACAAGAATGTAACAATCAAAATTTGAGGACGTCGGGCTCAACCAAAATTGTGTCCACAAGTGATTATAACACCCCTCCAAATTTGGCACTTTATAATTGGTGCATGTAAACATTACAATGAGTAAAAATACCTTTTACATTTGAAATATATGTATAAAAATGTCTCCAATGTGCATATCTTGAAAAAAACACAATTTCAAAACAAATATCACCTTAATCTGAGCTATGGATCAAAATTTATGAGCTCTAGAAGGTTTTAGTATCAAAAAAACATATTTTAATGTTGATTTTTTTGTAAAGATACACGTGACACCCAAAAATCCAGAGGTTAAAAGAGTGAATCCACATGATACATGTTTACGACCAAAGGATAAAATCTTGCACCTAAAACCTAAATTCCTTGAGGGTAAATCATTGTACACTTTTATATTTAATGGATAAAATAATGCACCAAGAAGGTACAGATCTTCATCAAGTGGATAAAATACTACATTCAAAACATAAATATCCAGAGGGTAAAAGAATACATTCAGAAGGTACACGCCTTTATCTAATGGATAAAATAATGAAACTAGAGGGTATAAATCTACGTCCAGTGGATAAAAGACTGCATCCAAAACTGCAAAATCTAGAGGGTAAAAGAATGCATCCAGAAGGTACACACCTATATCCATTGGATAAAAGAATGCACCCAGAAAGTATAGATCTGCATCCAGTGGATAAAAGAATGCATCCAAAAAAGAAATATCCAGAGGGTAAAAGAATTCATCCAAAAGGTACACACTTATATCCAATGGATAGAATAATGCACCCAGAAAGTACAAATATGCGTCCAGTGGATAAAAGAATGCACCTAGAAATTACAATTGTTAATACAAAATTTAGACTACAAATATCTCTTTTTCTGGCACGTGTATCAAAAACAGAGAGAAACCCAGAAAGTTTCTCAAAAAACCCATAAAGGGTATATAATTTTTGTGTCAAAAAAATTGTCTATACATAATTGTAGGGATTTTTTGAGAAATGTGTCAAAAAACCCTTAAAATGACCAGATTTGACTTTCTCAAAACATGGTCAAGTTTATAGTTGATTCTAGGATTTTGGCACCTTCCAAATCTAATGGTACACTCCATTTTACATAAAAATTCATGTTGTAGAAAAGTGCTAAAAATTTATGAATACATGAAAACAATAAACCCTTACTTGCAAAGAAAAACTTACAGATGAATGTTTACATCATCTATTTCTCTGATACCATAAAAGGAATGATAAGAAGATAATTCCAAGCTATGAAGATCTCAAATGATCATAACACACCAAATTTGATAAGCTGAAAAAAATTCACCAGAATAACTTTATAAGAGAATTTACAAACAAAGAAAAGTAATGGATCAAATATTATTATGAAACTCTCATATATGAGTATAATGAGAACGAGCCTTACTTATATAGGAAAGGAAAATCAATCTAGGAACTAGTCAAGGCCATAGATCAAGCCATAGATTTAGGAAATAACTAGTCATCAAAGATCTAGTCAATACCATGGATCAAAGAAAGAACTATACTTAACAACTAGATAATATGTTCCTAATATCTAAATAAGATAAAAGAAATATCCACACACATAAGTGGGTGAGGATAAATACAATAAAGGTAAATAAAATATCTATGTGAACATGAGCTAAAGTAAATAAAATACCTACTCTAATAATTTCTAAGATTATTTGTTTTATTTATGTTAGTTGTTATTTTATGTGCCTAATTTCTACAAATTGGTATTAGAGCGTGGTTTATCACATGGATATACAATCAACATTCTTGAATGGTTTTCTTGAAAATGAATTTTATGTGAATTAGCCAAAAGGTTTGATATTGAAGGTCATGAAGGAAAGGTATACATGTTGAGAAAAGCACTCTATGGTTTCAGGGAAGCTCCTAGATCTTGATCCGAAGATTGATTTATTTATATTTTACTAAGGCTTTGGGAAATGAAGTTTTTGAGTATTTGATACTTTTTTTTGGAGTTTTTCATTAGGAATATGTCAGATCTAAAAGTGCACACTCGAGTGGTGAATAATAAAATTTTGAAGGTCAAAATTAAGGGGGAGTGTTGGAAATAGATAATTTCTCCCATGTATTCATTTGATATTTTTTAGAAAAACAAAAAACAAGTTACTTTTCTATGCACAGTTTAGTTTTAAATAGGTGTCTCTATTTTTAGGAAAAACAAACAAATCAAAAAAAATTGTATTCATGCATAAAAGCATGCACTATTTTTAGCTGATAGTTCTATTATTAATATGTTCTATTGTTAGATGAAAGACCTCAATATAAAGGAGGCAATTGTAAGTGTTTTACACACAGAGAAAATTTATTGAGCCATAAATCTAACATGGAAGAAGACACATGCAGATGGTATTGATCCAAAGCTCTGAAATGGAAGAAGACACACATAGACTATATTGAGTCGTAGCTCTGACATGGAAAAATACACACACATATTGTATTGAGCCGAAGCTCTGACATAGAAGAAAATAAATTTAGAGAAATTGTATTAAGCTGAAGCTCTGACAAGGAAGAAGAAATATATGCACAGATGTGCTGATTTGAGATTGAATTGCTTTATTTATTTGCAAGATTATTTATTTTATTTCTATTTTTCGATATTTTATATGCCTAATTTCTACAGTACCCAGATATCTCTATCTCCGTTTTTGGGTCAATTTTATTTATGAGAATGTGAAAGAACTATTTAGTGTGATTTGCGAGGGGGAGGAACAATCCTCAAGATTCATGCCTATTTTTGTGATCAGTGTTTGGAGCCTATGGAGAAGAGCATCAGAGAAGAAAGGGATAAATGGAGATTAAATCTATTGTGAGCTAGGTATGAAAATAATAAAGAATTAAGCCAAAGATAAAATTGATAGATGTTGAATAGGAACAATGAAGAAAATGCAAAACCATTAATTCATCCTGCAGATGACACTCATGTAAAAATTTAAAGAGTCATTTAAAGGTGCATATTAATAAATGTAGAGCTAAGTAGCATATATGATCAATACCTAGACACAATACAATAAGGATTGCCCCATTGATTGAAGAAAGGTAAGTACCTACCACTATTTTAATTGAAGATCATGAGAGAATTGGCTGTAAATTTTTTTTATCTTGTGATAGACATTCTTGTAGATTTTCCAAATAGGGTTGATAAAACAAATAATGGGGAGAATCATATAAATATCTAGATAATGATTTAAATGACCCAGATAATTAGACATAACTAGAATCCAAATAATTCACATGTACCTAATTTGATCATAATACGGATAGAAAGTGTTGAAGAATCGTACATGTGAAGAAGATTATTGAAGGTTGTGAATTCAAAGGGATTGTGAAGAGATATTTATTTGGAAAAGAAGACACCATGGACAAGACATGATGGTATTGTTTGAAATGGAGACAACATCAAGACCCTCAGATGCTTTAATAGAGATTTCACAATACATTATAAATTATGTGGAGGTATCTCAGAACTTGATCATGGTGATGTGCTCTAAAAAAAAAATATGAGAATCCATGTGACATTTGTATGGAAAAAATAATAGGAGAACTTAATAGAGTCTGTATGAGAAAATAATATGGCTAAGTACATGAAAGAAATAACATGAGGAGAAGAAAGCACTCAGTAAAAAAGACAAAAATATCTAGATTATACATTGGTCAGTAGATCAATGTATATTGTGTATACCTAGAATTGGAAAATCAACAAATGCGAGCTGGATAGTTGTGGTGTGAAATATGTGTTTCAAACTGGGATGCCCTTTTCCTTGAGAAAAAATTCTGGCTAAAAAAGCTGAACAACCAAAGAGCTGTAGACCCAGTTTTAACGGTTGCATTGTGGATGAATGAATGCGTAGTCCACAACTGAAAATTTGAATGAAAGTGACCTCCTAAATCATCGGTTTAAAAATAGTTAGAGACACAAAAAAAGGGAGAAATAATACCATAAAGTTAAGATCATTTGCTTGCATTTTAGAAGATATGGGTAACAATGTTGGTAAATCTATGTTAATTTCTCAATAATTCTTGAATTATAAGCAATTTTTTTCTTAAAAGAATTCAAAAGTTTAATAATATCATTTAGTAATTGTATATTTTGGCATGTGATTCATATTTGGGTGAATGAAGTGATGGGTTCAATTATTTAGAGTGTTTCTTCGAACATAATATTAATAATTGTAAATTTCAATTTGATATGTAATTTATTTATGGTGCATTTGAATCTTGTATTAGAAGATATGACAAATTTTTTTTATAAAAGGGGGTTATTTGTAAACATGTTCTAAACAAGGTGTTTTAAACATGTTTTTAAAACAAACTCACATAACTCAAAATATATAGTAATAGTGAGCAACAACAAACATGGTGAAATGGGAAACTTACTAAAAATAGCTAGTTTGGAAAAAACAATTGTGCCAAAATAGAAAATTTATATAAATAGAAAATCATCATCAATGGAGGTAGTTTAAGTGTAATAGGATCTTCAAAGAACAAGGTTTGTGCAAAGTTAGAAAAAAAAAATTAAATGGCAGCTCCAGATGCCACCTAAAGAAATAGAAAGTCTTAGATTCTAGTGTAAAAAGTTGATGTTGGCTCTATTTTCACTCATAACATTACTTTTGACCATCATCTGATGGTCATACAGTTGTTTCGTGGATAAAACAAGAAAGAAACCGCTACTAAAACTCTCAAAACTTCATTTATGAGAGATACCACTTGATACAAGAAGCTGGAACTCTTGGACCAGATTATCGTGAGCAATGCTTGGAGTATTCTCAAGCACACCAACATTGCATACCTCATGAGAGTGTTTCTAAACACTTAATCAATCCTTTGTGTTTATCTCACTACAATTTGAAGGTCAAAACATGTAATTCTTCCTCAAGTTCTTGAGTTCAATCCTTCCATATGGAGAAGGAATTATTTTTCCACGAGGAGAAAAGTGAGAAATGGTGTCTAGATGTCATAAACATGTTTCCACTTAGGTAAGATCTTGTTCGAATAAATGAATTGTGTATTAAGAATGGGTATCATCATGATCATAATTGAAATGAGAAACTCATCAAACAATATTATAATCATCATGTCCTAAATCCATTGTCATCTCCCCGAGAAGCAATTCAAATGGGCTAATTAGGTCATCAAAGTATTCAAGCCATCATGTGTGAAGAATCAAGAATCCATCATTTTCCATGAGAAGCATATGAAAAATAAGGTACCTGAGCATCCCTGAACCTGATTTCATTCTAGAGATACACTAGAGTTGAGAATAGAAGATAAGTGATGTCCATGTGGGTCTCGTTGTATGCAAGAATGAGATAACATCCCAATTTCATTTGGTTTTATTCACAATAGCATTCTTAAACACTCATTCAAATAATTGGTAATGTGGTCACTTCTGTAAGGAAGTAACATTTCAATCAAACCTTATTTCAGTGTAGCCAATGGCCATTGAACATGAACCTATAAAAATAAATATAATGAAAAGAAGGCCCATAGAGGTTCCCTATTACAGAAGACTTCAAAAGAAGATGAGGTTTATTGAAGATCCTATAGAGCTTCGTGAGCCATATAAGATTGATCCATCATTGCATCCCATCCTTCATCTACATTCAAGTATTTATTCCTTAGTGGCGAAACTTTCCCATAATGAACAAATTGTGATCCATCACCAACCTCTTGAAAGTGTCCTTGTGGCTAACATCATGGCTACTCCAGAAGATCCATTCCCATGGATTCAAGAGTTTATCAGGACTGAACCAATAAAAACACAAGATGCAATTCCTGACCTTGGAGCTATCAAATAAATATTGATATCCAAGTGGAACAAGAAGGTGCAGGTATCTTCTCGTCTCTTCAGTGGAACTTTTGGTGAAAAATATGTAAAAATTTCCCTATCTAAATGGTGAAACCCACAAAGGAGATGATTTAGGAAGATTATGAGTTGAATCACATCTATTTGGGTCAAGGTAAACATGAGGGTGATGATAATTTATTAAAGTAATCCTATACCCTCCTTTCTCAAAATGAAGAGTATAAATGAAACATTGAGCAGTTGGAGGAGCATGCGAGAGCTTTTAGTTCCTAAATTCAACGTTTTTTAGAGCCCAATTCAATAACTATTCTTCTTGTGGTAGAAATTTATCCAATCAGTAGCTTTTACCTTGAGGTGATCAATAATGTGTAGGGGTATATGATGCAAGTGAAGGCTAAAAAGAGAAGGATTGAGAAGATCATCGAGAAAGGAAATACATTTCTCCCAGAGGTTCTCTCTCTCTGCTTAGGAATGTTCTTGCCACTTTGTCGGAAGTGAAGAAAATAAGAGAGGATATTGAAAAGGAAAAGATCTATTGGGATGAGGTTTTCTCACTTGTGTCCAAGATGAGTTACCTCAACTTCCACACTCTCGTGAGTTAGAATGTGTTCACATACGTAGTTGAGACATGATAAGTGCTGGGTATAAGGTGTTCTGAAGAAAGTTGAGCTGATTAAAGAACATGCAAGGAAAGTGATCGTGTAATGTAACATGAGGTAGGAAGCAACATTTGAAACTAATTTGGATATGACGTAGAGGTTTTTTATTTCACCGCAAGGAGATGTGCGGAAGAGTTATGTGGATAATAAGTAGTATAACGCGCTATAAGGTTACAACAACAATGTGCAAAGTGAATTCACGAAATTTGTCAAAAATGGAAAAGGTAATTTGTTGAAAAAGGGACTTAAAAATCATTGGTTGGAAGTACAAATTGAACCTTTAGGGGCTCATGGAAGAGTATAATCAAGAGATTAGGGTATTCATTTGTCTACCTTTCCTTCGAAGAATTTTTTCGCTATTGAACAAGTCAAATACGCTAGAGCTTAGAAGTGATGTAGAGCTTTTGTGAACTAGAAGTTCTTGAGTGTTGTGTATGAGTCCTTGTAGAGAAGTGAGTTGGAGCAGGTAGTGGAGCACATAGAATGGTTGCATGCATTATAAGTGGTCATAAGTTTACAGGGCTCATGTAGAAAGAAGTTAGAAGACAAAAAACCTAGGGCACATAGTTACAACAAGATGACAGCCAAGCCAAGGAAATTGAGAACAAAGAGGCTTGAGGTTGTGACAGAGGGACCCTTGAAAGAGATATACTTAGAAATTCAGTACCTTCCTCTTGTTTTGAGGGTGTAAATCTAGAAATCAAATCTCGCTTGATGCAAAATCAGTGAGTTTAACCACCATACAAAAGAGAATGAGAAGAAGATGAGGGTATATTTGAAGAAAGTCCTCCTAGGAGTAGATAAGGATGAAAAACCTCTAGTTGATGACTCCATGAAGCGTGAGTTGGAGAAAAATGGTGTAATGCAGTTGTGGGAGCTTCTTTTCTTTTCCAAACCTGCACACCTCTTTCAGTGGTTGATGTTGCGGGTTGATGAATAATTCTTCTACTTTGTGAGAAGAAGGATATGTATCACTTCTCAATCGATTGAGTGAGTCATAGGTTTGAAATGTACAAGGGAAGACATGGCACTAAATTTATGTTCTACAACAAAAATTGAAGAACTTGCAAAGAAGTTGAGATATGAGAAGGGAGGCAGGGCACAAACCATCATGGATCTGGATGATCTGACTCTTAGGTTTGCATCCCAATTCGTGAGCTGTAAATTGGGTGTGTTAAAGTGCTGGAATGACATTAATAAGAAATTATTATATGTGGCCTATATAATTTCAATGAAAGCACATTACAATTTATCCCAGATCATCGTGAATGACCTCATAGAGGAGGTGAAGCTATATAATGAAGAAGGGATAAATATTACTTGGGGTTCCATTGTAATTTTGATCATGTTCTGGGAAATCGGGGTACCCAATGGGCTTGAAGGAAACATATGGTTTTACCCACATGTGAACCCATCCCCTGCAGTACAGTTTTCAAGGTTTACTTGTGATGGGAGATTCTCAAATACATACAAATCCATAATTAATAATTGGTATGACAGACTACGTGAAGCCTTTGAGATTGAATGGTTCATTCCACACAAATTACCAATAGTAGTTGGAGATCAGGTAAAGTTTTCAATAATGTAACATTTCATCATTACTCGGTTTCACATGGTTAAGGGAGAGATGGGTCCGTGGTGAAAACTTCCATTTTCATTCTCAGAAAAATACTTGAAGTGCTCCATCAATATATTAAAGGATGCACAAAATTTGACTAATGATGCAGGCAAGGTGGATTCATACCTAAATATGTTGCATGCCACATACATATATGACTCCATACCTACATACTTGGAGGTTTTGGAGCAATACCTATAAGACATGCATCCATAGGAAAATGTTATGATCAAGGGACACATTAACAGAGTGTTTTTACAGTTCAGTACAAGACTCAAGGAGGAGTCAAAGTGGAGGTTACAGAATCCACCTTCCCACAACCTAAGGGAATAGAGGTGCGGCATATTCAAAAGGTATGCGAAGAAGAGGTGCAGGTGGAATAGTAAGGTGACGAAGAAGAGGGGAAGATTTATACCTCTCATAGGAGAAAGTATTATTATCATAGGAGCATCAGTGGGGGCGCAAGGAACTCTCAGTAGGGCAACATGGAGCAAGAAAATGTTAAGCATGCTAAGGCATAGGTGGTATCTAGGTTTGAGATAAAGACAAATTTTTAAGAAGAAGAGATGGACTTCGCCACACTAAGAGATGAGTTGGAACAAGAGCTTGTAGAATAGGAAAAGTAGGAACAAGAGAAGGCAACAAATTATGCTCATGAAAATAAGAAAGAGCCTATGATAGAAGAAGATAAAAAGAAGAGCCTAGCAAATGATATTACACCAATGCAGCTAGAGGAAAAAGGATATAAAGATACATGTGAAACTTTCGTCATCAAGGAGGAAAAGGGATTAGGGACACGAACCAACACTCATACCCCAAAGAAGAAAAGGAAAAAAATGAAGGCACAGAGGAGGTGATGGAATCAAAGGATACCTCACATAGATTTTGTAGATGATCTAACAAAATTTTTACAAGTGTGCTTCTAAAGTAGAATGCCAACAGAAAAGGTGCATGCCTGGGAGCTACTGGACCAAGAGGGAGGAGTGTCTAAAATAAATAAAATTCTAAGTTGGAATTTACAAACTCATTTAGAGGATCCTGAATTTGAAGTGAGCGAGCATGTAATTGAAATAATGATATTGTAGAAAAATACAAGAAAGAAGTACCAGTCCATAGACCCAAATAATTTGATAGATGAAAAGGTATGCAATGCCTTGAATAAGATGGCCTAGAAAGTGGTGAGGATAAATTTGGATTCAAGTGCCATTGTTTGTACCCTTGTAGTAGATAAGAAGGAGAAGGAGCATGAAATAGATAGTATGTGCAAGGGGTTTTAAGGAGAACAAAAAAGAACTAAGCAAGAATATGATAGAGCTAGCGCACCTGTAAAGTAAATATTGGGACAATGCCCTTCCTTAGTGATCCAGGATAGAATGGATTATGGAGATGAGATAGAGTATTTAGAGGATCTAATAGGGATGCTCCTTTTCAATATCAAAATTTCAGGTCCTATAGAAAAAAATTTTGCAAAATAAAAGGAAGATAATAAGGTTGCAGTGGAAGCCAGTATCATTGAGCTTGAATTCTTGCTCGCCAAGCTCAAGGAAGTAACCAAAAAGGCTGATGTTTTCTTCACTAGATGATATAAGTGTGAGCCATTCATATTAATTCATTTGGTGGATGTGGAAGCAAATTTGAAGACTATACTGGAGAAGACCCCAACCAAAAAAAATTAGCGCACTCAATTAATCACAAATACCTTAGTGCAGAAATTCAAAATCAAGGTGAAGCTCGAACCACTTGAGAAAAAGGTTGGCGAGTTCTAGAGTTCTATACTAGAAAATATGGAAATTATTGATGGTGTTTTCATAGAGTTAGAGGTGGTGATAAAAGTGTTGAAAGGAAGAGTTGAGGAGATTATTCCTAATTAAGCATCAATGATTGTAGAGGTTGTGCTGGGAAAAGATTTAAAGGAGTTGGAAGAGTTGAAGATATTAGCAGATGGAGTATATACAGAATTTCCATAGATCCTCCAAGTTCTTTAGCATGTTTTGGTATGATGTTCACTTTTGAATTTTTGAATTTTGTAATTATTTTTGAAGTTTTGTACTTGGAGAATGGATAATTGTTGGAGGCGGCAATCCAACTAATGTGGGGTAATTTAATACCCATGAAAGACACTAAGTGAGGTGAGGTGAGGTTTTTGGATGTTTGGGCATTAGGCATGAAGGAATGCACAAAAGTAGATAAGACAGTGCACGAAGGCTCATGCCTGGGCCAAAAATGTTCAATACTTAGCTACATTTTGATAGAATTGGGATGAATATTTGGAGTAGCATCCATGAAATTTTCTAAAGATAAGGTTGAACATATAGAATTATAGTTACAAGCCAAGTATATTTTGGAAAATATCTCATGTGAAGGAAGATAAAGCTACATACACAGTTTTTGGGTTAATAATAGGATTAGAACTATAGTTATTAATAGATAATCTATTATTAGCAAAGCTTACATACTTCTGTAGTTGACTTGTACTGCACGCATAGTTATTTTTGGCATGCGAGCTATTTTGAGGATGCATAGGTAGTGAAGGGTAAGTCCCCACCCCTATATATGTGTGTTGATTTTCATAGTTAGAGGATCAATATGTTTTTGTAAGGTTATGCTGCTAATTTACTTATGCACATGGTCTTATGGAGTTATTATTGATGTATTCATCTTCTATGTTTTATGGTGATTAATAAAATGGATCTTTGTGGTTGGATATTGGTTGTTGGCACCTCTGTGAATGGATATTTCATGGTAAAACTAATCTTGATTCTTGTTTAATCCTTCATGTACCATGGTTTTGATCTAGCTTATATCATGCTATATGCTTAATTACTTTCTATGGATCTGGAATGTATGTTCTTTCATGCTAAACTCCTTGATGAAGCTTCCATAAAATATGGAGTTGGTACACTTAAGTGATTTGGGTGAGTGCTCTGATCTATATGAGTGATGCGTTAGCATGCCTTGGAATGTTCTTGGTAAAATAAAAGACTACATATGGCAACTTTTTGCATTCAACATTGGGACTTTCCATTTTTGACCATAGGGATCCAAAAGCTATTATTTTGGGCAGTGTCTCTTTTTAAACTTGTTTCTTATACAAAGGTGTTTCTTTCACATTCCAAGCTTTCCAAAAAAAATTTGGGGGTCAATTCAAAGCAATTTCCATTTTTTGAAAGTTTCTCTTTTCATTTTCCTTTTTTTTGACCCGCGTGCCCTAGTTTTTTGTTTGTGCAATTTTCAATATTCTTTCTTCTGGTGAGAGTTTTCCATTTTTGAAAACTTACTAAAAATGGAAAGTTTGAAAAAACAACAATATCTATTTTTAGAATCTAAACTTTGAAGTGTCAGATTGATGAAAAAAATTTAAAGTCCTTCTGGGTTTTTTCTCTTCAGTCTCTATTCAGGTTTTTAAGTCAAGTTACTTCCCAGATTGACGACAAATGGAGAGGAATCAAATTAGGGCCAAAAAATTTTAGATGAATGCCATTAAAAATAAAGGAATCCATTCAATTTTTATTTTTTTGTAGCTTCAAGGAATTTTTATGAGGAAAATTTTCTCAAAATTTCATAGAGATCTGATGCACGGTTTGGGAGATATGAGAAATTTCTCCTTTTTGGCCCTAGGGTTTCTGGTAGTACATAGCATTTGTTTTTCCTTGGAAATATTCATTTTTCTCACTATATCAATGTTTATGGATGATAAATTAATTTTGGAAGTGTTTTGGAAGGTGTGGCAGAAACATAAATGAAGGAGAGGAAGAGTTGTTGGTAGTTGGAGTACTCTTTGTGCGTGCATGAGGGAAGTGACAGAAGAACATAGAAACAACAATGCAATTATAATTTTGCATATTTTAAAGGTAGGGAATGAGTCGTAATTTTTTCACCAATTTCTTGGTGCATTTGGTGCAAAAAATTTCACCCTATCCCTATTGGGAAACTTGGTGGAGCATGATTTGCTGAGACAGAGAGGCGAGGGGCTAGAAAAATGTGCACAAGGGCTTAACTAGCTTAACGGACGTCATATTGGGGTCCATGGGTCTCAATGGGATGAAGGAATATTTTATTTCACCATCAGCACCAAATCCTTGGTACACTTGATGAACAAAATTGCACCACTCTCCCATTAGTTGGAAAATTTCACCAAAAAATGACTAACTCCTTTACCTTGTAGAGCGACTTGTCATAGTCGTATCTTGAGTTCCCTGAAGAGTTTTTTGATCAAATATGATATGATACCACATGTAAATGGCCTTTGGAATCCAAAGGTGGAGGTATATTCTCTTCATTATTCCATTTTATCTCTAAAAATTAGGGTTTTTTTCTAATCTTTAAGGTTTTTCATACAAACAATTGACTATGGAAAAAATGTGCCTAGGTGTTGTTAAAAATATGATTTTAAAATCCTATATGGATTTTAAATACCTTTCCAAAACTAAAGGAAAAACTCCTAACTCTTTTTGGAGCTCCCGGAATCACTTCCCAAAGCTCAGGGGTTGTTTTTGCACTATGCACTCCCTAGGCCTTTAAGACTCAATGTTGCTGAAACTGATTGAAAACTTTCAGAACCGCATAAAATTTTCCAAAACTTATTTCAAAATGTTCTTAACTCTATCATATTCCTCCCTAATTAATTTAGTCCTTTAATTTTTCTCAAGGGGTGTGCGTCAACTTAGAGAATATCAGAACATGTCTTTTCCCAAGCTTGCTAAAAGGCTTGTCTTGATGGATCTCACCTTAGAAGAACTTGGAATGAATGGGTAACCATAAATAAACTTATGGGAATAATTACATGACACATTGGATTGCTTAGAGAGGGGGGATATATGATTGACACATGGATTAGGGTGACCTGGGAAATATTTTGTAAAGGCCTACAACCAAAGGTTTCTACACCGGGGTTTGTTGTCATGCTTGAAAATTGGAAATTTTCCTATTACACATTTGCATGACAACATGTCTTTTTAACTAGAGGATAATGATTTAGATTTGGTGGCATGTTTTTATGGAATATACTTTGATTCATGCTTCAAAAGGAATACATTTGTTTTTTAATGAAAATATATTGAAAATATCTATGTTTTTGTAAGAAATACTAGCCATTTAAGATCCATATAAATAATTTTCAGAGGCCAAAAGCATCCATATAGGACCCAAAAATTGTGTTCGATACTTTTTCTATTTTTTTAAATTTAAAAATTGTATTATTATAATCATGATTCAACTTGAGTTATTTTAGATAAGGTAAATAAATTTTGGTTTTGAAGGGACTAAAAAATCTTTACAAAAGAGAATCTAGGTCACAAAATCCAAGAAAAAGGAAGCAAAGGGAGCCATGTCAAATAGACATGACAAGAAGGCTTCCCCATAATAGAGCCAGACCAAGGAAGGGCCTACAACATTTTATAATATCATTTTTTATAGTAATACATAAACAAAATACATGGAAAATATTAGTGAATATTAGCACAAAAAAATTCCAAAATTTCACCGAAAGTTTCTCCTTCATTTTGCTTTTGTTGGATGGCCTTTGCTTCGAGTCTTGGTGCTTGGGCCATTATCCTTGGATCCTAGAACTTTAATGATCAGCCTTATTCCATTTTTTTGGTGTTTTATTTGAACAAAATGTCCATAGTATCTTCACTATTCGAGCTACTCAACATGAGCCTCATGTTCTGATTATCTCCCCCGACCTTGGCAACTTCATCTTGTAAGATTAAGATCCTTTGTTCTTGCATTAAAATCTCAACATTCAAACCCCAAATACTTTTATTCTGGACCTCAATTTTGTGGTGACAATCCATGACTTCCTGGAAAAGGTTTTTATTAAAAAGAAGAATGGTGTCCGCCGTGGATTCTATCCTCAGCAATTTGGCCTCCTAGTCCACAAGATTTCTCTCTCTCTCTCTCTCTCTCTGCTACCAAAACATTCACGCCTTTCTTGGACACCTTGTTTCATGCTACAGAGAACATCCACTATTCCATCTGAAGTATCCTTCCCTCCTCCTTTCTTAAGACATTTAATGGCCACAAGGGATTTATTATCAGATTTCATTTCATTGGTAGCCATGGGTTGGGTGGTGATTAAGGGTTTGCAATTTTGAAAGAGTAGTAAGATAAGATCTTGATGCAGAGGAACGATCAATTTATCATTTTTAAAGTTATAAATTGAAGTAGAAAGGGATATGAAAGGGAAAAGGGAAAACTCATGGCTTGGTGAGTCATCTTGAGTTGTAACTCAAGGAATAATTTAGTATAGTCGTGTGGTTAATGTGCACAAATTTGTATGATCTCTTTTTCATGAGCTAATTTTTCCTACAATTAAGTGGTTTATTGATGTTAGTACATGAATGATTACTATGTTTTATTGTTGGATATTTGAGAATGTCCATTTAATATTTATGCATTCTAATTTCCCCTAGTATTTCTTGGGTTCACATGTAGTATTGTATTTTTTGGCTTTGTCCTACAGTCCAACTCACATGCTGCAATAGGGATATGGTAAAAATATAAAATGATGTCCTATATACCATGTATAATTTACTAATGACCTTAAAATATCATTGCATTTATTTAATCTTAGCACATAAGTTTATTTCTACTCAATGGTTACACACACTCCGAAAACATCATACTCATAATCCATCCTTAAACAGCTAGGAAATATAAACTTTGAACCAGACTTGCATAGGAAATAATTATGAAATGCACGTGATGTATTATTCCAATAGCAGGAGGATATTAATACACAAATCTTGATCCTATTAAAAAGGATTCAAGGCTTATCTTGTAGAGTATCCCTATTATCCCTCTTAGATGAGTTGTGTGATACAACTCATTATACACACACTAGAATAAACATCTAGTTCACACTATAGTTATAATTTTCCTAACAATCACCCCCTTAGTGTGAACATGGGGAAAGATATCTCCTGTACTTGCTCATGTTTTACATATGGTCTTACAATTAGTTAACCACTAACCACAAGAAGGTTTTCTAGGACAACTAGTAACCATATCTGTAAAACATGAGTAGGTATAGGAGATAGCTTTCCCCATGTTTAATCTAAGGGGGTGATTGTTAGGAAACTTATAACTATAGTGTGAACTAGAGGTTTATTCTAGTGTGTGTATAATGATTTGTATCACACAAATCATCTAAGAGGGATAATAGGGATACTCTACAAGATAAGCCTTGAATCCTTTTTAATAGGATCAAGCTTTGTGTATTAATATCCTCCTACTATTGTAATAATACATCCCATGCATTTCAGAATTATTTCCAACAATGAGACAAAATCATTCCAGATCTAAATGCCTCATAAAATCTCATGGCAGCCTTCTCTGATACCAAATATAAACTTTGAACCAAACTTGCACATGAAATAATTCTGAAATGCACGGGATGTATTATTCCAATAGTAGGAGGATATTAATACACAAAGCTTGATCCTATTAAAAAGGATTCAAGGCTTATCTTGTAGAGTATCCCTATTATCCCTCTTAGATGAGTTGTGTGATACAAATCATTATACACACACTAGAATAAACCTCTACTTCACACTATAGTTATAATTTTCCTAATAGGAAATAATGAATGTTTTTTATTTTATGCCTAACATCTTTACTACACCAATTCATGGTAATATTTTCTCTTTTAAATACAAAGCTATTTCATGGAAAAGTGGCCCTGTTTAATGTATATTTTCTTAAATTATTTGAAATTTAAACTATATTTGTCTAGTCAACTTTCAAAAAAAAATAACATGGTTTTTCCAAGTTTTTTTCTAGCCAGGCAACAAAATTTTATCATAAAGGGATATTTAAAGTTATGGATGGTTATGGTGTTAACTCCATTATTGCAACTCTATCCTATACATGGAATAACCAGGACCCTTCGTGTCAATTCATATTTTTTTCTTATATTCAAATTTCTGGCCATACACGTGGGTGTTCTTTTACGGTGTACATACTCGATGAGATTGTATTTGTCTTTATCCATTCCCTTATCACCATTTGATGTCAATTCATATCGATATATGTTTTAAGTTGGTGATACATTTGTAGTTGTTATCCATTGATTGAGATTTCCATTCAATTTATTACAACTATTATTTTGAACCATATGACTCATAAACAAAACATTATTAAGATTTCTTCATTTTTATTCAAAACACACATTGGGTTATATTTACAAATTTGAACCGAGAATGCAATTGTTACTTCTGAGTGTCTTCCTACTCACCTTATCAACAAAATGTAAAACAAAATTATAAGTGTGATGTTGCCTTATTTGTTGTTTCAAGATGCGAAATCATTATGATAGATTTCTTTCAATTATCTAAATTATTATTGTTTCTATTTTATAATTTCTCTGTAATAGGACTCGACTCTGCTAGAGTTATTTGTGTACTATTGCGATACACCGCTACTTGAGCTGTGCTCCCTTATCTTTTCTAGGGTTCCCCCATGGTCCTATTATAGTGAAAACTGGCTATTTTCCAATCACTCAGGTGGTGAGCTTTATATAAATGGACCACTCTCCTTCCATTGCAATAAATGTTGTAATTGGTGGTGAGAATGGCACCCAAGAGAGCTCAGAAGTTTGTGCTAAAAGTTTACAATGAGGTATGGAATTTGTCTCATCCCCAGATGTTGTTATTTCTAATGAATGTTTAGAGCTTGTGGTTAAATGGTATCATAACAATTGCTGTATTTCTTATTTCTGTGGCCACATTCTATCAGAATCCTACTTGTAAAACTGGATAAATCTCCATTGAGAGTCCAACGACATCTTGGTTTTAGGTATCTGTAACCCCGAGGGGTTTTATCTATTTTCCTTCTGTGAGCCTTCTCAGCTACAAGCCCTTGTTTTTAAGGTGGCTTGTTGGTATTTGGGAAACACCCTTTAAGTGTTTTCTCAATGGACTCTTGATTTGAGTCCCACGAGCCATGTTTTGTTAAAAATTCAAGTTTGTATTGAACTCCCTCGATCATCTATTCATCTCTGGTAGTTGGTTAAATTTAACCTCCCCAACACTTGCTTTTGTTGTCAAGCCCCGGAGCACCACGTTCACGACTATCCTTTAATATCCTGTTCCAAGCCAGCAGTAATGTAACCCTCAGTACCCAAGCCCAAAAGTGATCTTTTGACTGATGGTTAGACTACATTTGGGATTAAGAAGGGATCTAGTGTGAAACCCACTCCCATGGTAATGTATACCCACTCTCCTTCCCCCTTTTTTCCAAGGATGAATTGAGTTCAGATCCTCCCCACTCGTTAGTTTTCATTCCTTCCAAAACCTCGCAAAGCCAGGTTGTTCCTTTTGCAGTCAGAGAATACTGGGAATTTCACTTCAACATTACTTCTTCTTCAATGCTCTCATAGTCTACCCCAGGAGGTTTCCCTTAGTGTGCAAGAAGATAATGCATTCAAAGGATGCTCCATTCATGTTGATGTTTCATATTCAGACCAAATTCCGCTTGCTAATAATTTTTCCATTCTTGGCTCGGAGGATGGTTTTCAATATGGGTTGGGGGAGTTTAATATGTCTGATTTTTCATGAATTTCATTTCGTGGAATGTTTGGGGTATTACAGAAGCCTCTCGCAAATATTTT
Source organism: Taxus chinensis (assembly GCA_019776745.2). Classification (NCBI taxonomy): domain Eukaryota; kingdom Viridiplantae; phylum Streptophyta; class Pinopsida; order Cupressales; family Taxaceae; genus Taxus; species Taxus chinensis. The sequence continues at coordinate 92,289,037 of CM034156.1, forward strand.
GTTCAATTATCTTTCCATTATTTCAGTTTCTTTAATATTATTTGTTTGCAGGAAATTAAGATTTTTGGTTTTTTGCTTCAGAATACGCTAACTTGTACTGCCCCAACTTTTTCATATTATCATACTCAACACATTGATGGAAAAGGTGGTATGAGAATTTCCATAGCGCAAAAATTATTAGCCTTAATCACCTCCTCGGGATAATATCCTTCAAATCCGGTCATGTGGGTGATCATGACAATTAATGATATTTCTTTTAGTATTCTTAATATTTATGCTTCTAAAGATGGCTTTATACGAACAAATTCATGGAAATGGCTAGGTGATAAATTACCTTTATCTTATTGGATGGTGTGTGTTGAATTTAATATGATTGAGTGTCCAAATGATAAATTAGGAACCCTCCCTATGTGTTGGTGTGTCGGCGAGCATCCGAAATGGTATTTATTTAAAATCTGCTAGGAAATTTCTGATCCGTTTCTCAGTCAACGGTAGAAATTGAAGGCAGAAGCTTTGTATACTTGGACCAATCGTCAAGAAATATATGATCAAGTATTTATAATAATTGATCGTGTACTTCTCTCTCAGTAGACTATTTTTAATTTTGACATTCAAGGCTCATCCCCTATCACAGTGTGGTCAAATGTGCTTTTATTATATCATCGTTTGATCTCTTTTAAGATTATACAACGCAGGGCCCCATTCAAAGTTAAATCTAATAAATGTTTCTCTATTGAGTAACTTGGGGGTGATCCCACTTATTACTACTTTTTTAGAACATGGAACCACATTCACCTTTTGATTCTAGCTGGAATGAGCGGTGGGAAATGAAGATTCAACGCACCACCCATTTCCTTCACTGGTTTGGTAAGCAAGTTTCTCAAGTTTATAAATGGGAAGACTTAGCTCTGCACAAATAATTTAAAAGGATATTGGTTTTTCTTGAAACCAAATATTTTGACTTACCTCTTTAGTTACAGGTCGCAGATACTCGACACAAGCTCAAGATCATTGAAGTTCATTCGACCCATGGTGTGAAAATATGGTCAAGTTTTCACTGGCTTAAGGTGGGAGACAAAGCGAGAAATAACTTCTTAAAATACCTCCAAACCAAGAATGCTCATAAATAGAGCAATTTTATCCAAGATTTACATCAACAGCTCACGAATATTCCAGAGATCTCTAACGCCTTTATTGAGCAATAACGGTTAGTTTTCCAAGCTCAAGAGGCTAAGAATGAGCGAGTTACCACTTTACAACAATGTATTGAGGTGGTTTTGGTCAAGTAATCTTAGAGGGAGCAAGACTATTGTAATGCTTCTCTTTCCTTAGATGATCTCTACACCACTTTGTTGTGCCTTTTAGATCATAAATTTTTGGGGATGGATAGCTTTCCTTACGAATTCTACAAATCAACTTGGTCATTTGTTGGACCCGATCTACTTGGAGTCTATTGTGAAGTTCTCAAATTCAATTTTCTTGGGAGTTTCATCAATCAAGGTAATATAAAATTCATTCCTAAGGTCAGTGATCCAATGCAGATTACTTGTTGGAGGCCTATCACTATATTAATTGTCTCTTACAAAATTCTTGCTAAGGATTTGGCTCTTCATATTGTTGAGTAGACTATTTTTGTCAAAGGACGGTACATTCTCAATAATCTTATAGCATTCTGAGAAGGAATGGTATGGGCACAAATTTCTATGCAATGACCGTTGTTTCTAAAAAATTACTTTGAAAATAATTATGATCATATCGAATGGCCTTTTAGTTTGGTTATTCTCACAACATTAGGTTTGTGAGAATTCTACACCTCGGCGGTCCAAACTCTATTCTCTAATGCATCTTCTTTCCTAATCATCAATGGACATAATTTTTCTACAATTGGTCTCTTCCTCTCTATTAGACAAGAGTGCCTTATAGCTCCTTCCCTATTTTGTTTATCCCTTGACACCTTAGGTTATATTATTACTCGTTGTGTTGATCAAGGTTGCATTTAGGTAATTTTCCTACCAAATCATGTTACGTAACTTATTAATGGTCATTTTTTCAATGAATCCTTTTTTACCATTGCTAATTATAAGCATCATACGACTACTATGTTTGATTTCCTTGATACTTTTTGTCTTGCTTCAGGATCTAATATTAAAATGGCTTAGATGTTGGACTATAGGAAAAGATGTTGGCCTATGCCAACTTGGTTAAAATATTACCCATGGAAGTGGATCAGAAGAGGAAAATAATTTAAATTCTTGGGCATTCTTTTTTACTTTGAAACTGATTCTGCCATGCTCTAGAAGTATGTGATAGGCATAGGTGAACATAAAGTTTCTTAGTGGTCTTTTAAACCCCTCTCTTTGGCTGGAAAATTCCAAATGTGTACCAAGGTCCTTGTAGCCACCCATGTTTATTATTCTATGTGTAGGTTCCCTTCCCAGGTTTCCCTTGCCAAGCTTACCAAGATACTTAGGGACTACCTTTGGTGTAAAACTTCTAGCTCGGCTAGATTTCATCACGTGGCCTGGGAAGTATGTTGTCTTCGTCATGATCAAGTTGGTATGAGAACCATTGATATGTATAGGAAAATCATGGCTTTATGTTCAAAATGGGTCATGAGACATCTTTCAAGAAATTAAGCCTGGAAAATCCTTCTTCAACATTCTATTGTGTCTAAATATCCCTATGGATTTTTTTTGTAATAATATCGAGATACACACCTTGATTATCACTAGTGTCTCAGTCAAGATTTCTGTCACCTTCATTTCCAAAACAATTTCAAAATTGTTTGCATCAGTGAAGCCCATACGACGTTGGATTGGCGATGGCATTCCCACTAGGATCTATTTCATTTATCAGAATATTTGGTGGTCTCCTATCATCACTGATGACATTATTCCACTTGCGCAAACTATAGGAATCAAATCTCTTCTTCTATATTTCAAAGGAATTCACACCATTCTAGATTTGGTCATTTGCAGAGACTTAGGGCCATGGCCCGAGCTCAAGACAAGATTTAATCTTATAAATTTGGACCTCCCCTCTATTTGCAGAATTCAAAAGTTGATGCTATATGAAATGATAAGAAAACTTGGGATTAAATCTTTAGACACGTGGTGACATGACTGGAGATGGAATCATGAAATCTCCTTCCTTTGTTATAATGTTGACACCGTCTACAATATTTTGAGTACCATCTCTCCTATCATTTCCAGAATTAATGCCTGTTAGGGCCTGCATTCTAAACATTCCACTTGGATTCATAGGATCTTGCGTGTTTGGAATTCTCTTCTTGAGCACAAATTTAACCATTTTCTATGGTGCCTTACTTATCAGGACCTTCCGATTAGTGAAATATGAAGTCAGATTAGCATCCCTAATCCTAAATTCCCTTTCTGTTCCAAACACGAATATTTTAAAGACTTGTTTTGGTCTTTCCCCATGCCTAGGCCATCTGGTCTTGGATTCATTTGTTCTTTCAACCCTTTCACCTTGATTTATTTCATTAGCATCTGGATTTGTTTGGAGATTTCAGCCCATGGATTCATTATAGTGATACTCTATGGAAATTTTTTAGAACTTGCATTCTATTTCATTTTTGGAAAGCTAGAAATTCTATGTTATTTCAGAATGATCAATCTATTGATTTTTTCCCACTAATGAAAAATTGGTTATATTTTCTACTATGTGCATACAGAGTCAAATTCAAGTGGATAAAGTTTCCTTGGATTTTTCTCATTTGCAGGAGTTACTTGCACACTATGGGAGTACATCAAGCACGATGATTCGGGCCCCTTCGGACACTTTACCACTACCACCTCGGCCATCTCCACCTCGGTAGTCACCTCCACTAGGACCACATCGCATGAGCCACTCTCACATCCACCACTATACTTATCCTTGAGGTCATTCTTCAACTCTTTCCTCTTTTGGTTTTGGTCGGAGCCCTCTGATAAGGGGGAAGAGTGCGGTTAGCTCTCCATGGTAGGTCTCTCCTCCACTTGGCATTCAGATTCTTGTTGGCTCTCCACACCCTGGTTGGAGGATTATTGTTCCCTTATAGATGCATATGCCCAACCATGATGGTTAGAAGGTGGATCCTCTTTGGATGAGTCATCTAGTAGAGTGTACATCCTTCTCCAGGATGATCCTATTGCTCTCTATTTTTTGTAACTCTCATGTTTTCTATTTTCCTTTTGGGAATTTTCTATGGCCTACGTGGTATTTTTATGGGACTGTGAGTTCTTCGGTTGCCCCTGCTAATATAACTATCTTAACTTTATACTAATATAATGGGAGTTCCATTAGTAATATATTTGTAAGAATATTTCATAGTAAAATATTCAACCAATTAGGCTATAACGACAAGAATAGAGAAAAAATTAAGACTATTCTAGAAAAATTATAACAATAATAAAATCAACTAAACAAGGACAAAAAGTTAAGCCTATAAACAAAAACAAATAACAATATTTTATTTGTAATTTTTGTACGGATAGCTTGTTGATTACAATAACAATATCACTAACATAAGCAGTCACCATATCTACCTCAATGGACCTTGTGTTTGTGATGTTGAAAGTGAAATATTTTCAATTTTCTTATTGACGTGAAATTGAAAGATTTGCAATTTGATTTTCTCTATTTGGTAGGTGACCTATTTATTCATCTTAAGAATTATCTACAACTGAGAAAATAAAGACATAATTTGAAAAAAATATGTTTGGAAAAATCTTTACAATTAATAATTCATAATGAATATAAGAGCTAGAAACTACTAATGAGCATATGATTTTCTATAAATGTACCAAAATAACATGTTTGATTGCATCACAAATTATATTATTTTTCAAATTATTTCCATATAAAACTCATTTCTAACTCAAATGATGACCAAATAAGATATGTAAGTTCCTAAAAGTAAACCATTGTGTTCTCGAAAAATTATAGTTCCCAAATAGACGTTTCATGCTTTCATTTGACAAGGAGATGGACATTTAGCTTGTCAGAAAATCATACATTGTAATCTCTCCCCAACAAGAAGCTTGCACTGTAGAATTTTCAACGTCAATTGTTTTGTACGTCAATATCATATTTATAATTACATACCTTGACATTCAATTTGACCCCATATTTATGGATAAATTATCATTTCCATATAATGTTGAGGTAGGGAACTAAGAAATTTTTATGAACACGGAAATAAATATATTTTGTTTGAGGAACCAACAATTATAAGAGGATAGTCATTGCAAATATTTGTATAAAAATACGTATTTTGATTTATTGTTTTTATCAAAATTGATTGATAATGACATGCCAAAGAGACTATTGTAATGAATTGACGTCTCGTATATCACTAAATTATCAAATCCCTTTCTTTAACAAGTAATTAGCTTGCACTAGAAAAATGAAGGATACATAACTCTCTTGATATTGAATATGATTACTCCACCAAATAGAAGGAATAAAATATTAAACCATGTTGTAATGAAGACTCCTTCCATTAAATAAGAAATGAGAAATAAACTACCATTTTTTTCAACACCAAAAATTTTAAGGAACCCAAGTGAAGAAAAACATGTAGAAATGGTGGTGAATATTATTGTAGAAGATTCATAATTGTGGTAAATCTAGCGAAGGTGGACATCGATTTAGTGGAAAAATGCAAAAAGCCTAAAAAATATAGTTGTAGATGAAACAAAAAATCTAGCCTTGTTTCTCTAAGAGTGTAAAATAAATTGGAAAATGGCCTTCTTCAAAATTATTTCCTATTGTGGACTATTTGTCTATTTTGTTATTTTCAATTGATGATTCATGTATTGAAAGTTAACTCTTTATGCATAGACGAAAAATTTTCATTTGATTATTATTTTGAGTTCACACTCTTGATCTTCCTTTAAGTTGAATTTGCAGAGTAATAATTGAGAATAGTTGATCTCATTTTCATGAGCTACTATTTACTAAACTTATTGCATTGGTGTAATTTGCAATATTAGATGATAAAGTGTTTTAGTGATGTTGTTACATAAACGATTAGTATGTTTTCTTGTTGTATATTTGACAAAGTCCATTTATTATTTGTGAGAACTTCCAATTTCATCAATTTTTACATGGTTTCAATAGTGTCATTCTATTCCATAGTTGCATCCAAGAGTCTATCTGTAGTCACAAAATCATGCATTTTAGGCATTATTTATCCCGGTCTCATACTACTATTTAGAAGGTTCTTAAGTGAAGAAAGCACTAATTAATCCCACCTTTTAGACCTCTTGTGTTATCTTTTGTTTCATCATTTCTGTACAATTTTATATACATACCCAGTTTCTTCGGTAATGTATTTTCATTTTATCCTAAATGAGGGTGCCCATGCCTATACTATGGCACCTTAGGGTGCCCTGGTCCCACCTGGGGCACCTTGATCCTTATTTTTCTTTCCCTCCTCTTTTTGGACCTCTTATAGTAATTTTTCATCCTTATCTTTTTCCTAATTAGCCATGTCAGGGTTAATTATGAAATTAGATCAAGAGAAACCTAAATATATAAAGTTATGAGAGCATAATGAGGGTCCTAATGTTACTTACTACTATCACCCCATCTAGATTTACATCCATTGCATCCACATACTTCCATACATAAAGGCTAGGAGATCTACATCAACACACACTTCATAGGGGGAGAGATTCTATTCTATTCCATGCACACATATTATTACATTTTCTACGTTTAGTTATTGCTCATTACTTCATAGATTGTAACTGACACAAGAGAATCTAGGGCACGACATACACACAAACAACAAAACTAAATTTGGGTCTAAAATGTAGCGCAACGCTCAGTTTAGTAAGCCTACTCTTGTGGTGGATGAGGTTATTCCAACCCATTCATTTGCATATTTTAATTTTTAGGTTTTTGATAATTCTCTTGTTTCTTGCAGGTCTTCAAATTCATCTGACTACATTCAACACATTTGGTGGAGTTTAATGAATCAATTGTGACAGGAATTCAAGGTTACAGAGAATCTTATGACCCAAAAAGAACCAAGTTATGAGATTTTTCAAAGACCAGAGCACCTATTCTACCATACCAAGGTGCCCCACGGCACTACATTACCCTTATGGGCACTCTAGTTTACTCAGATTGTCCTGATCCACTCTTTTCAATGCAACCATTCTAGCTTCTGTATTTTCCTCTCAGACTTGTGACACCTTGGGAAAATCATCCATAATCATCATAGTTCAATCCTTACCTTCATCTTGCATATTAGGGTTTTATTTCTACTATTTCAATCATTATAATCATTTTAGTCACTTTATATTACTGTAGTGCATTTATCTATCATTACACTTCCCCCATTTTTAGTTAATTTTAGTTGATCATTTTGTTGAACCTGACATCTTTCACACTTAGGATCCTTATTCTTCTTCTATCATGGGTCAAGTTTATTTATCTGATTTACTTAAGAGATATCCCACTTTTCAGGTTGTTTTCCAAAAATTTGTAGACACCAAGTATCTTGATGATAATATGCCACCACATGAATTAAGTTCTAAACTTTGTTGTTTCTTTATCAACCCTATTCTTAATGATACTCCATTTAATCAACCACTATTAGACTCAATTCTAGCCTTACATGATAAATTTTTAGTCATGGAATCCACCATCACATCTCTTATATCTGAAATTCAACGGCTTAAGGATGGTTCTCAATTGCATGTTTATGCTCCTACATATTATTCGCAATCTATGTCCACTACATTTCATATAGGTAAACCTCAAGTCATGCCATCACCAAAACCTCTCATACTTGATCACAATGCTAAGCCACATGACATTATTATTGATCATCTTAGTCATTAATTGATCATTCTACCATCTATTGATTATTATCCTCGTTGTCAACTAACAAAGTATCAAGATCATCTATATTGCCACTAGCATTGAATTAATGGGCATAATGACCACAATTTCTATGCTTTACAAGTAAATTCAAACATCTTGAGTATCAAGGATTTATTTCATTCACAAGAAAACATCCTATAGCATGCCCACCTAAAAATACTATACCCACATGGGCTCCTAAATATTTTCCTCCTTTGCTTGGTCAATTTCAATCTAATCAAGCTCCTGCGGCCACTAACAAACCTCCCTCTAATATTTCTATGGAAGTTCGAGGTGATTCTCTTATTCATTACATGAGTGATATTGACAACCCCTCACATGTTCATATTGATCCTTATCCTAGTCAAGAAAACACTTCTCCTATTCCCGATGTTGCTTCTTCTCCAGCTAATGAGCATCATGTTAGCATCACTCAAGCAATTGTTAAGTAACCACCTATCGACGTTAGTTCACTAACTCCTACTAAGTCATCTATAGAATTAAAAATTCAACCTAAGTGACCTCCTTTAAAACTCAATGCAACATGGCATCCTCTCAAATCTAAAATCCAAATAATTAAGTTTTTCCAAACATCTAATCCTCCTTCCAATGTTCACGATATATGTTCACTTTCACTGCTACGACCTAATTCTAATGTAATCCTTTCCCAACAAGGTCCCACCACATGAAAAATTGTTCTTTGGTAGGTTACTCTTATCAATCTATCCTCCTGATCACACACTCATATTATTATGGTTCTTATATGATTCTTGAGGGATATTTTACCATAAATAACCTTGTTCCATCTTACATTCCTCCATTTCATTACCACCTATACATACACACATCTATAATAATTTACATTCCTTGTGCATAATCAATTAAATGAAATCTATCATGTCCCATCACCCTTATAATTATTCATGATATAGTATACACGTTATCATACACTTGAGGGGCATAACATCCCACAACCCCCCTAATCTTAGCATCTACGCATATATCACTTTTACATCAATCTCATAGCATACACATACTCATCACACATTTTAGCACCATCATTACCTGATGATGCACTATTTTTCTTCAGTTCACACTTGATTGTTGATGGATTACCATTACAATGAACCCCACACACTACACCTTAGGAATTACACATTACATTTCATCATAAATTGGATGTCATACACCATTCATTCTACACTCATTCTACATTATACTTATCCTCATCTATGCATTACATCTATTAGGGTATCTACGCATTTAGTCACATCATACACTACATATTTATACATATATGATGCATACAATGCTAGGTTAAATTAAATATGAGTCTATATTTACATTTTATCATTACATATTCCATTTATATCTACGCCTATTATTGCATTTTACATATTACGCATTGTACATCCTACACCTTTTAGCATCAAATTCTACATACCATGCATTTACAAATCCTACTAATCACATGGTCATATAGTATCATCATACTTGCTATAGTGTCTTCTACACGCTACACTTACCACCCTATGATTCCCTTTATTTCTTTGGTCCATACTCAACTGCCGAGAGTTTATAAATAAAATGGACCTTACACTCACCATGCGACATTTCATCATACAACATTCCTATGATAGTGACATATGCTTTAGGATAAATCATCACCTATTTCTATTCATTATGTAGTGATATATTCTTAGTGTTAAATCATCACTCATCCATTCATCATGTAGTGGTATATGCGTAGGGCTAAATCATCACTTATCTATTAACCTTATAGTGATATATGCTTAGTGATAAATCATTATCCACCATTTTCATCTCATATTGATATATGCTTAAGTGCTAAATCATCACCTATCTCTATCATCATGGTGGTATACGCGTAGGGATAAATCACCATTTATCCATTAACCTTATAGTGATATACGCTTAGTGATAAATCATCACCCACCATTTTCATCTCATTGTGATATACGCTTAGTGCTAAATCATCACCCAACGTTTCATCTTATAGTGATATACGCTTAGGGATAAATTATCACTTATCCATTCAATAAGTCATGATATACGCTTTGGCTATAGGGTTCATGCACATATTTCAATATGTCACATCTCATCAACACTACATATACACAGTCATCACAACACACTAGACACAACAACACATTACTTAACCATTTCCCAAGGACGCACTCTCATTTATGGTTCATTCTTAAATGTTAAGGGGGAAAACATTTCTCCTATCATTCCATCTTGTATTCCATTCCATCCATCGACAACATACTGCATTGTCTTGGGGGCATTTACTCTTGTTTACTATTGTTTTACATGATCACTTTATTACACGTGTTAGATTAATTTATTAAATGTCATTTTATATATAATACACATATGCGCATTCACGCCTTTGTTTACTCTGATCACAGATACATGAATTTTACACGGGACATAAATGCTCACCTTCTCCCCTTCCTATAGTGGTCGCTGGTGGTCGCTGGGAGTATCCACATTCGTCTCATATAGGTGCTATTGTTTCATTTTTTACTTAGCATATTATATTATTTGATCATACAATTTGAAATATTTAATATTTCTCTAACATGCTAATGGTTATTCTATGTGCAACACTTGTTTTGAAGGATTACATTTTTCCATGACTGCTTGTTTTTTTGTCTCTCCTTATATGTTATTGTTTTCCATTTTATGCGGGATTTTCCCTATGTTTGTGTGCAAACTTGATTTTTGTTTATGGCCATGATGGCCTTGCGTGTCTTATGACATCATGAATGATGTCCCATGTTTGTAACCTATTTTATGCAGATTACTGTTTTCTTACGTGTTTACACTTTCGTGCTTTGTAGTTCTTACATTGTCTGTGTATTTTACACTTTTCTTATTTTATGCATGTATTTTCAGACTAATAATTTTGTTGGTTGTCCATCCTTATTTTTGTGCACCTTGGTTTCTACTATGTGCACCCCCTTTCCCTCTGCAAGGAAGAGTAATCGAATTCATAGTGTAGTACGTCCTCTTTTAGGGCTCCTTTATTCTATCAGTGATATCACATGTACCCAAAATAAGCGAGCATCATTGATGGTTTAGATACTAACACAATGTATTTACACTGGTTTAGTGTAATGCACTTTCCACCCTTGAAATTTTGGGTTTACATACATCGAGTGGGTTTAGACTAGTCTATGAACCCCATACAAAATGAATTTTACAAGACATAGTGTCCTTAACATTTCTGGGAAGCAATTATAGGCTTGGAGGTTACAATGGGTGTGCCTCTCTACACTACTTTTTCTAGTGGAATTGGATCACCCAATAAAACAAGAAAGTATAGATATCCCTTCACACACATTTCAGAAAAATCGGTCAAACTTTGGAGGACATAGGGTATTTCCTCCTACACTTCTTTAGCCAGGGTGACATGAGATCAGCCAAAAAAACTCACAGTAGTACAAGATGTCCTTCTATACCCTTTCTCTCAACATGGATCAGGTGCACATGTTCCATTTGCACTTTCCTTTTTACGTATTTTACATTTGCGTATTCTAGATAACGTTTTTACATACATACATACATATTTGACTACTTGATCATTTTCTTAGTCTACTCATCTTCAAAGCTTAATGATCTTGATCAAATAATCCTTATATAGTTAACCCACATGATCTTTAATGATAATTCAAGTGACATTGAGACTAAGCACTTGAACTTGCATTATCCTTAAAGGGCCTATGGGTTGGTTATAAAAGGATAATTTTATCAAGGTCATTAATATTTGAATATGTGTACACCATTTTGTGGTATCAGAGAAAATAAGATACTGCTTTTGATATTTGATTGTTAATATGGATGTTGAAATGAGTTAGCAGGATGGTTACTTTGTTTTGAGGTTTTATGTTATTTTTCTAATGGTTGAATGAGGATTTGATACATAGTTTCACGTGAATGAGAAGAGATGGTGCCATGGACATAGGTAATTTCTTTGGTGTAAGAAATAAGAGAGATGAAAGTGGCAGAGAAAAAGATAAGACAGGGTATGTGAAAGTTTATGATAATTTAAATGTTTCAAGGGTAGAGTAATATTCAAGTGAAGTTTCAGGGAAGGATAAGGTATCTCAAAAGGTTTAAAGGTAATATAATATCTTATTCTAGCTATCACATGATGGTACTAGGCTAGTCTTATAAATAAGACTGTTATATCTTGTTTCATCCTAGCTGTGATAAAGAATGTTTAAATGCAGTGCACTTGTGACTAAATATCTCAAAGTAATAAGGTATTACGATCCAGTAATGTCATGATCACTATCCCACAAGGGACTAAATTATAAAATCCAATCCTAATAGCTATTATATCAATAAAAGAACCTATTAGATCACAGTCTTGATTAAAGGATGATATACATATACACATCCTTTCAAGGTGAGAGATGATAGTCAATGGATATAGATTGATTCCTAAGAATTTTATCAAAGGATATTTATTGTCTTCACTTTGAATATGCTTACCAATTCCAAAAATAATATAATTCAATGCGAGTGAATAAATAACATTATTTGAGTGTATGGATGCATTTAAGAATTTAAGGACAATCATGATTATAAGCACATAGATTCTAATTGGATTTACAAGATTATTATAAATTCGTAGGGATGTTAATTGTAAATATGATGATCTTTTCGATTAGATTCCCCTATTAAATCAATGATAGTAGGATCATGATGAATGTTGATTAAAACTAAGTTGCAGGTGCAACTCATACAAAGCCTTAATTATTCGTTGAGAAAGAGAATGAAATCTAACCTCGCATGGAGTATTAGAAGGAACATAGAGACTGAGTTCTTGAGATTTATCAAACCCCATGCAAGGTTAGATCTTATTGTATTTCTCAAGGAATAATTAAGGCTTTGTATGATCCACACCTGCAACTTAGTTTTGATCACCATTCAACATTATCATGCTATCATTAATTCAATGGGGGAATCTAAATGACCAGACCATCATATTTACATTTAAAATCCCTATGAGAGCATAATAGTATTATAAACCCAATTAGAATTTGTGTGCTTATAATCATGACTATCCCTCAATTCCTTAATGCATCCACACACTCAAATAATGTTATTTATTCATTGACATTGAATTATAATATTTTTGGAATTGTTAATAATATTCAAAGTGAAGACAATAAACATACTTTGATCAAATTCTTAGGCATCAATCTAGATCCATTGACTATCATCTCTCACCTTGAAAGGACTTATATATGTATATCATCCTTTAATCAAGATTGTTATCTAGTAGTTTATTTTATTGCTAAAATAGATCTTAGGCTTGGATTTTAGAATTTATTCCTCTGTGGTATAGTGATCATGACATTATTGGATCCTAATACCTTAGTCTCTTTAGAGATTCAAACATAGGTATACTCCATTTAGATATTCTTTATCACAGTTAGGATTAAACACGATATAACAATCTTATTTATAGGACTAGCCTAGTACCATCATGCAACAATTGGATCAAGCTATTGTATTATCTTTAAACCTTCTTGAGATGCCTTATCATTCCCCAGGACTTCACATTAATATTAAACTAACCTTGAAACATTTAAATTATCACCAAATTATCATAAACTTGGATGTACCATGTCTTATATTGTTTATAGTCCTAGATTAGGATTATGATGTAATAGTTTACTAAAAATGAATTCATAAACCTTAGAAGACGTCACTAATACCTTGAAAAAAATTTAAAATTTTATCCATACCATTATCGATCCTTTAGACATGGTAATTTATAAGAGCTTGCATCAAATACCTCTTGGTCTATTCACTTTGTTTTCTCACAGTCTCCCAAAAATTATTCTATCAATATCTTCACCTACACATGTTGAATTAATATGAAACTTTAGTAACTTATTCCTTTTTTTAAAATAGAGGTTTTTAAAAATTTATAACAAATTCCATTGCACCAATCAAAATTTACAGCGAGCCCTAGTTTCAGGTTGCGGGCACAAAATTAGCTATAAATTCCTAAAAACTCATATTCAAAGGCCCAATTAAATTTCACCATGTTTTTAATTAATTTCTCCATCTTCATAAGGTGATAGTCAGGTATGTTAGTGTAGTTTTATATGACTGTATGTTTTAAATCCACTATCCTATCAAACTCCCTCTTGCACAGTCCATAGAAACTAACAAAAATCATACAACCTAAGCCTAAATTCATCAAGCATATTTTATTCTCAATAATTATGATTAAAATAAATTCATTTAGATGAGAATACAAATATTGAATAATCAGAAGAATTTACATACACCCTTTCTCTATAAGTCAAAGCTATATCAACCATCATGATCTCCACAACTCTTGTCCTCTTCAGTCAAAACATTATTCCTCCACTAGACAACTTTTTTTTCCTCCTTGTAGATTAAATTTGACCATTAATGCCCCTGAATCTGCTTAAATGAGCTATAATAGTATTTATCTAGGCCTAAATCCCTATATTTGGTGAGATTATATCTCAACTATACAAGCATAATTTAAGGAATTTGTTGATCATCCTAACCCTTAATAGCTAACAACACAATATCTTGGACTATTCTCATAGTTATCCCACATAGATCCTAGAGATATGATAGCTCACATTCACCTAATACTCCTATTCACACCAAATTTCCACTTTTACAAGAGAATTTTCATCACAATTCAAATGTTTAAGACACGCTAAATAAATTTCAAAGGCTTATTCAAACCATGATGCCCCTACATCATTTATCCTTACAGGTCAGGTTGTATGAGAAACAAGTAGTTAAATTGATGGCAACAACACTGGTGATGATGACAACAAAATTCCTTGACATGCACACGCCTTACTAACCATGCAGGTACAGTGCACACCACAACAACTACACACACATTCCACCCTAGGTTCACTCTCATCACTTTTCTATGTGCATTTTTCATCTATTGTTTCCACAATCCTCCATATTGTTATCATTCCACTTATTTGTCTAGTCCTTCAACACATTTTCTACTATGCTCTACATGGATATAAGGTACTCATCTCTATCTGCTTTTGTTATTGAGCTTTCCGTTCACCAACATAAAGTGGGGGAAAAATGCAGTCACAAATTCATGCACTTTAGGCATTATTTAGCATGGTCTCATACTACTATTTAGAAGGTTCTTAAGTGAAGAAAGTACTAATTAATCCCACCTTTTTTATCTTTTGTTTCATCATTCCCACACATTTTTGTATACATGCCCAGTTACTTTGGTATTGTCACGTCATTTTAGCCTAAACCAGGGCACCCAGGAGTGCCTTGGTCCCACATGGAGCGCCCTGATCCTTTTTTTAATTTCCTACCTCTTTTTAGATGTCTTCCAACAATTTTTAATCCTTATCGTTTTCCTAATCAGCCATGTAGGGGTTAATTAAGAAATTAAAGCAAGATAACCCTATAAATATAAAGTTATGAGACCATAGTAAGGGTCCTAACGTCACTTAATACTATTACCTCATCTAGAGTTGTATCTATTACATCACTTTTGTCTACATACTAACATACATCAAGGCTAGGAGATTTTCATCAACACACACTTCATGGGGGGAGGGATTTTATTCTATTCCATACACATATACTATAATATTTTCTACATTTAGTTATTGCTCGCTACTTCACAAAGTGTGACTAGAAAAAGAGCACTTAGGGCACAACATGCACACACACACCAGAACTACATTTGGTTCCAAAATGTAGTGCAACACTCAATTTAGTAAGCCCACTGTTGTGGAAGATGAGGTAAGTCTGACCCATTCATTTGCATCTTTTATTTTTTAGGGTTTTGATACTTCTCTTATCTCTTGTAGGTCTTCAACCTCATTTGTATATATTCAGAGCATTCAAATTAGTTTAGCACATCTATTATGACATGTAGTGAAGGTTACAAATCATCTTCTGACCTAGAAAGAACCGGGTTCTGAGATTTTTCAGAGACTAGGGAATCTATTCTAACATACCAGGGCACCCTGAAGTGCCCTAGTAACCTCCTGATCACTCTAGTATACTCAGATCATCCAGATCCACTCTTTTCGAGACCTCTGTGCAGCCATTTTAGCTTCTATATTTTCCTGTCAGGCTTGCGACACCCTACGAAAATCATCCATAATCAACTGAGTTCATTTGTTACGTTCCTCTTACATATTAGGCTTTTATTTCTACTAGTTCAATTATTTTAATCATTTTAGTCACTTAATATTACTATAGTGCATTTATTTACCTCATTTATGTCCTCTTAGATTATATTAACTATCATTACATTTCCCCCATTTTTATTTAATTTTATTTATTCACTAACCCCCATGTTGGGATAGTCATATGGTAAGAATTTACAACTTTTTACATACCGTTTATAATTTACTGAATTTTTCCTTTTAATTAACATGTCCTAAAAGATCCTTGGATGTATTTTTCCAATGTTTGTGCATAATAATATTTTACTTAGTGGTTACAAATTCTCCAAAAACATCATATTCACAATCTATTCCTTAAACAACTTAACTAGGAAGAAAATGATTTTTTATTTAATAATATTAAAAGGAAGTTTTTTGAAAAGGCTAATAATCATTGTATAATACCAAATTATTGGCATTCAACTTTATAGGTATAAATAAATGTACATAGTATGAAACATGATTAAAGGAGATCCCCAACCTAAAAAATATGAAATTATCTAGCAATCAATATCCATCTTGCATCAAAGTTACTAATTTTCCAATTTATCTTCTAGGACACCAAAGTTTCTCTATATATATGGATTATATTATTTCTAACCCTATTTTGATGTGGGGTATTTTGTTGTGGATCTTGATAAGAAAAAGTGTTCATATATTTTTTAATGTCCACCTCTTTATCCCTCTTATAAGAGATCGTAAGCAATACTGATACCATGTTGAATTATTATGTTGGAACCATTTAATCTCAATTATAATTTATCCCTTTCATTTAATGAAAAAGGATAATTAAAAGAAATAAAAAGGTAATTTTGATAGATTTAGGATAATGAGTAATTAAAAATTTAGCAATCTATACCTATTAGATACCATGTTCTTAGTTCAACAACTAATGCATAAGAGGTATGTTACATGTGAGAGAAATTTATCAAGACTCTCAAATCAACTAAGTCTTATAATGTACAATGAATCAAAATATTAATTTAGAATGTAGAAGGAATATATGGCTGAAAAATATGGAACAATGTTGAATTCCAATAATATTCATTTCAACATTGTTACATCTTCTTTAGCCATATATTCTTTGTTTTGCATTATCGATTCATAATTTTGATTAACCTGGTGTAAGGAATTTTTGAGACTTTCTAGATCCCTTAATAGCCTCTAATATGAAAAATATAAAGTGGAGCACAATGTCTATTCATTTATTTAATAAAAATTAAATCTTATAATCTGATGACTGGAGTAAATCAAACATTATAGAAATATACAATATACCAAAATAAAATGATGAAAAAGTACAAACATTGAGAGAATCAGAGTCACTTAGCTGATTTTTGGAAGTGTGGACTAGATCTGGGCTAGATTGATGATGGAAAAATATTAGTCTGAATTGTTTTTTTCTTCATCTAAGAGTACAAATTTGGAAACTATGCTTATACAGTACTGCCTAGAAGAGGAAATTACTGCCCTAGATGTTAGAAAATGAACTAGATACTAGTGTCTTGGAAATTAGTATAGGTGTGACTATTTTTATGTATGATGATGTTTTATTATCTTAGCTATGTGTCACATACAAATCACTTTAGGTTTTAATTTTCACAGTTGTACCTACAAAAAAACTATAACTATATGAAACAGACTCAAGAACACATTATATGGAATAAAATATGCATATTCTTGAGTTGGTAGACCTCATCGGTCACCCCAATGTTAATATCAACAAACTTATTGTAATACATTTCAAATTATATGTGGTTTTAGTGTGTGTGTGTGGTATAATATGTGTCCCTTGAAGCTTTGTTTCCCTTTTATAAGTTACACCAAGATAGTGGGCTACAAATAATTCTCCCCTAAAATGATGTGTGTTGTGGAATTAAAAAATTTCCCTCTTTATAAAGTTGAGGCTCACAGTTGGGATACTTATCTTGGTGATTCACTGACACCTGACATGGGTGCCAAACATGGGGGTTATATTAGTTTCAGTTGACACCACTCCTATCCCTTCTTTGCTCAAGGAAATTATTTTTATTTTGGATTCATGTTTGATCAAGGAAAAGGGAAAAGATAAGTTTTAACTTTATTGGGCCCCTATTGTTCAGAGCATTGAGTATCATAAAATATTTTATGTATGGGGATTGGACTTCTTGGGTGCTACCTATCATGATCTTTACACAATTTTCGTATTGGGGGAGATTCCCTTAGTCTTCCCACACTAGGAATGTCTTGGGTGTATGAATAGATGATCCCCTACTAGAGGGTATTTGGGATAAAAGATCCTGCAGTGGCTAGAGAAGTCAAGTGGGTGGATATAAATCCACTAAGGGTCCCATAAAATTTGGTTTCCACACTAACTACAATAGACATGGTTGTGCAACCGTATCAGGATATGGTTGGTAGAAGGGATGAGGAGGGTATTAATTTAACAATGTGTTGCACTACAGTTCAACTAAATGATTAGAGTAGTAGAATTGAGAATAATTTGGTGCTCAAGGTATCCTAGTAGTTTGGGTTACTATACATAGACAACCTTTCAGGAGTGGATAATGTATATAGGGGATACAAGATTCAAGATATGCCCAGAGAGGAAAGTTACAGTGGACATTTGTTACACATATAGTTCCTATCGGCACACCACAGTCTACACCGAATCTAGTTGTTGGAGCAATAGTTAGACCAAGAAAATTGATTCAAATTAGTGCATGCCCAAAACATAGTGAGGAGGAGGAAGAGGAGGAAAAATTAGATTCAGGATCAAGGGATGAGATAAACCCAAAGTGGCAGGACATATGAGAGGCCTCATCAATTGTTAGAGCTAAGGTAGATGAGGAGAAGGAGACAATATTTACTAAGGTGACTGAGGAGGCATCTATACTCACACAAAGAGTACATGAGGAGGTTAGGGTTGAGGAGGAGGAGGGTGTACCAACTCCCACACTAGCATCATTTGTTGATATGAGTTGGATGTTTGGAGACTTGAGTGAGTGAAACACACTTTCCCTACATTTATTTCCTAGATTAGAAGTTAATAAGCTATTTATTTTTTTACTAGAGATAAGGTGGATGAAGAGGAGGAGAAAATATTTATTGAGGTGAATGAGGAGGATTTTTTACTCCCAAAGAGGGTGCATGAGTAGGTTAGGGTTGAGGAGGAGGAGGATATACCAGCTCCTGCACTAGCACCATTTGTTGATCTGAGTTGGATGTTTGAAGACCCGAGTGAGTGAAACACACTTTCCCTATATTTACTTCCTAGATTAGATGTTAGTAATATATTTCTCTTTTTATTTATTTATATGCTTTCTAAATTTCAATTATTTATTTTTGATGTATGGTGATACCTTATTTGGCACACACTCCTCGACATGTTTAAAATCCCTATGAAGATGACTCAAGAGGATCTGATTATAGAAACAGGGAACCTAGCGATGGTCAACCACCATACTGACGTAATTGTGCCAGCATGACATGTTGCAGAGGTGATGACTCAGATGAGTATTGATATCACTTTGCATGAGGATTGAGAGAGGTGGTTGCGAGGAAACTCACGTAGAGGAGATATGACTATTGATCTCTCACTTGGGTAGTCACATGGTAACTCACATAGATCGACACACAGAGGATCTCATGCTTCACCCAGTCGATCTCATCACATGAGTCATAATAAGATCCCTCATCATGCCCCCTTTGTAGGGATCTAGGAGGGAGGGAAAGGGCTAGGGCCTTTATTACATACAGATAATTTTTTATATGTATATCATTTTGTTGTATTTTTAGCTCATGGTTGAGAATTTTTTACAACACTTACTATGGTGTGATCAAATTATACATGAGAAACTTGGGGTATTAATTTAGCAATGTGTTGCACTAAAATTCAACTAAATGATTAGAGTAGTAGAATTGAGAATAATTTGGTGCTCAAGGTATCCTAGTAGTTTGGGTTACTATACATAGACAACATTTCAGGAGTGGATAATGTATACAGGGGATACAAGATTCAAGATATGCCCAGAGAGGGAAGTTACAGTGGACATTTGTTACACATATAGTTCCTATCAACACACCACAGTCTACACCGAATCTAGTTGTTGGAGCAATAGTTAGACCAAGAAAATTGATTCAAATTAGTGCATGCCCAAAACATAGTGAGGAGGAGGAAGAGGAGGAAAAATTAGATTCAGGATCAAGGGATGAGATAAACCCAAAGTGGCAGGACATATGAGAGGCCTCATCAATTGTTAGAGCTAAGGTAGATGAGGAGAAGGAGACAATATTTACTAAGGTGACTGAGGAGGCATCTATACTCACACAAAGAGTACATGAGGAGGTTAGGGTTGAGGAGGAGGAGGGTGTACCAACTCCCACACTAGCATCATTTGTTGATATGAGTTGGATGTTTGGAGACTTGAGTGAGTGAAACACACTTTCCCTACATTTATTTCCTAGATTAGAAGTTAATAAGCTATTTATTTTTTTACTAGAGATAAGGTGGATGAAGAGGAGGAGAAAATATTTATTGAGGTGAATGAGGAGGATTTTTTACTCCCAAAGAGGGTGCATGAGTAGGTTAGGGTTGAGGAGGAGGAGGATATACCAGCTCCTGCACTAGCACCATTTGTTGATCTGAGTTGGATGTTTGAAGACCCGAGTGAGTGAAACACACTTTCCCTATATTTACTTCCTAGATTAGATGTTAGTAATATATTTCTCTTTTTATTTATTTATATGCTTTCTAAATTTCAATTATTTAGATGTATGGTGATACCTTATTTGGCACACACTCCTCGACATGTTTAAAATCCCTATGAAGATGACTCAAGAGGATCTGATTATAGAAACAGGGAACCTAGCGATGGTCAACCACCATACTGATGTAATTGTGCCAGCATGACATGTTGCAGAGGTGATGACTCAAATGAGTATTGATATCACTTTGCATGAGGATTGAGAGAGGTGGTTGAGAGGAAACTCACGTAGAGGAGATATGACTATTGATCTCTCACTTGGGTAGTCACATGGTAACTCACATAGATCGACACACAGAGGATCTCATGCTTCACCCAGTCGATCTCATCACATGAGTCATAATAAGATCCCTCATCATGCCCCTTTGTAGGGATCTAGGAGGGAGGGAAAGGGCTAGGGCCTTTATTACATACAGATAATTTTTTATATGTATATCATTTTGTTGTATTTTTAGCTCATGGTTGAGAATTTTTTACAACACTTACTATGGTGTGATCAAATTATACATGAGAAACTTGAGGTTATATATATATATATATATATATATATATATATATATATATATATATACATACATACATACATACATATACATATAGACATTTTTTTTTTCGGAATTCCTTGTAAGAGTTGACTTCATTATAGTTTGTTTCATCTATATACCCTTATATGGTTTAGAATTTCTGATGTTTTTATGTTCTAGATGTATGCCATGGATGATGATTTAATGTGGTAAACAAAATGTTTTTATATATGACTATGCATGTGACAAAAAATTATAATTAAAATAAATTTTTTTTCAATTAATATTTAGTATTTCTATTTTATTAGAAAAGTGTGTTGAATGTGGTATGAAAAAAGATGAAATCACTCCATTATTAACTCCACACAACTAGTAGGATGCAAGGACTCCTCACCGAGAGCCAAGAAGGACATGAGATATATGAATTAAATAATGTGAATGTGAATGATGACCCAGAGACAAGGATTTGACAAAGATCCATTTCAAAAATTGTAACCCAACCCTAATCAAGGTCAACTAATTAGTTCAAAATGAACTAGATGGGTTGTTCTATGTTCTCATCATTAACCTGTGACAATATGGCTGAAATGGTTTCAGCTCCTGCAAGTGCATACATGATAAAGTCCTTATCAAAATCAGGATTTGACAATGTGGGAGCTTGTGAAATAACCAACTTAATGGTTTTAAATCCTTTTCTTCCTTCATTGGTCCAAGAGAAAGTTCTACCTTTCTTTAGGATGAAATTCAATGGTTTGACCAAGGCTACAAAATATGGTACAAACCTTCTTACAAAGTTGTTTTTTCCCAGAAAAATTTGTAATTCCTTCTTATAATGAGGTAGGGACAGTTGTAAATTTACATCAATTCTAAAAGAATCAATAGCTAAGCCCTACTTATAAACAATATGTTAGATTAAATTACCTTCATGCACTCAAAAAATGGACTTTTGGGATTCAAAGAGATTCCAAACTGCCTGCAAAGCTGAAAAATCTACCTTAAATGCATAAAAATATCATCAGAATTATTTGAAAATACAATAACATCATCCAAATAAAATCGTATTCATTTATTCAAAAGGATATGAAAATCCATGTCCATTGCACGCTGAAACGTTTCACCAGCATTAGAAACCATGAAAGGCATTCTCGTGTACACATAAGTACCTGACTTCATGGTGAAGGTTGTCTTGTATCTATCTTTTTCACACACAAGAATCTAATTTTATCCACTGTAACCATCCAATAAGGATAAATTATCTGAACCTGAAACTGTTCTTAAAATCTGATCCATACTGGACAGCAGATAGTGATCTTTTAATGAAGCTTTATTAATATATCTGAAATCCACACATAATCACAATTGGCCATTCATTTTACAAATAAGCACAAGGTTGAGAACCCAACTTGAATGCTTGACGGGAAAAATAATTCCTTCTTCAATTGAATTTTACAATTCTTTTTTCATTAATGGATCAATCTTGGGGTTAATAGGCCTATGTTTTTTCCTAACGGGTTTTGAATTTGGCTGTAATTCAATAGTATGTTGTGCCAAAATAGGATCAAAACCTTTAAGATATTGGTATTTTCAAGCAAAAAAATCTTTGAATTCTTTGCATAAGCTGATAAAATATTGTTTTTCTATTAAGGAACATACATTTCCAATCTACAATGTCTTCCCATCATCAACTTAAATTTCTTCATAGTTATCAACATGTGTTGAGATATTTCCTTTATCCTTTCTAAGTTGGTCATCATAATTGGAAAATATATGCTAGGGTAATAATCCCTTGAGGAAACTTGTTTGTCTTCAGTTGTACAATCTGATCACCATATTGGTGTTATAATTTCTCTCGATTAACTGCAGAAAAATTCAGCTTCTTGCTGCAGAAATCTATAGATTTGTTTATCATCTTCAAAAACCTACCAATTTTCTTCATTATCAGGAACTGTAGGTCTAATTATTAGGTTTTATGAAGCTATATTTTTTCATTTTAAACCTGTTTTTTTGATCTAACTCATAAAATATATCTCGAACTATGCAAGTCTATCTGCATGTGTTTCTTTTTCAGCCCTCTTAGGATTGATTAAATGTTAAACTTCAAAATTCATCCATCAAGTCTAAAACTCTTATTCTTGTAATATTTCATCATTGAATTCTACAACATGATATTTCTTAACATTATTTATAACTATTAATAATCACCATAAACTTGTAACATGGCCATTCCTGAGCGTTTACAAATAATCCAAGGTTTAGAACCCCACTTGAATGCTTTACGGGAAAAATAATTCTCTCCATTGAATTTTACATTCTTTTTTTCATTATGATCAATCTTTGGGTTAATAGGCTATGTTTTTTCCTAACGGGTTTTGAATTTGGCTGTATTCAATAGTATGTTGTCCAAATACGATCAAAACCTTTAGATATTGGTATTTTCAAGCAAAAAATCTTTGAATGCTTTTCATAAGCTGATAAAATATTGTTTTTCTATTAAGGAACATACATTTCCAATCTACAATGTCTTCCCATCATCAACTTAAATTTCTTCATAGTTATCAACATGTGTTGAGATATTTCCTTTATCCTTTCTAAGTTGGTCATCATAATTGAAAATATATTCTAGGGTAATAATCCCTTGAGGTAATTTGTTTGTCTTCAGTTGTACAATCTGATCACTATATTGGTGTTGTAATTTCTCTCGATTAACTGCAGAAAATTCAGCTTCTTGCTGCAGAAATCTATAGATTTGTTTATCATCTTCAAAAACCTACCAATTTTCTTCATTATCAGGAACTGTAGGTCTAATTATTAGGTTTATATGAAGCTATATTTTTTCATTTTAAACCTGTTGATCTAACTCATAAAATATATCTCTAACTACTGCAAGTCTATCTGCATGTTTCTTTTCAGCTCTTAGGATTGATTAAATGTTAATAGCTTCAAAATCATCCATCAAGTCTAAAACTCTATTCTTGTAATATTTCATCATTGAATTCTTACAAACATTATATTTCTTAACATTATTTATAACTAATTAATAATCACCATAAACTTGTAACATGTTGATTCCTCTCTTTCTTGAACATTGTAGGCCATGAATCAATGCTTCATATTTATCTAGATTATAAATCACATAAAAATTGTAGACTTAGAGCTGAAACATACCTCTAACTTGAAGGGGAAGTAAACATAAAACATGTACCTTATCATTTTTTGTTCTTTGCTCCATCAAAATGAAGCTGCCATAATCCTTCTATAGTACTTTTTGTTTGGGACAACAAGGGGATGGGTGTGTTTTTCTCATGAATACAATACACGATGAATAATCTTTCTTCTGCCTCCTTATAAGAATCATAAGCATATTCTTCATGTACTTTTTCATCCATAAATAAATTAGAGACACTGGACACCATCTAGTGCAGAAATGTGTGCATTAGTATCACAATCAACTTGATCTATAGCTGCATAATTTTCTCCAGTATTTTAAAAAATGAGGCTCAATCTGGAATCTAGCTAAAGGCTTTGAATTTACTGTAACCTTAATTCCATAGCTCATCGTGAAGAAAAATCTAAAGAAAGATAACCACCTCTCTTTGTTGTAAAATATCTTGATAAGAAAAGAGAAAAATAGGGGGTAGATCTACAACAATTACATCTTGTAAAATTGAAACATTTGGACAAGCCTGTAATGTTACCTCCAAATTTTTTATGACACCAAATGTATTGATTATTATCTTGTCAAGATGTAGTACACTCTTTTTTGTTGGTTCATATTGCAAGCCCAATTTTTCTTCAATTACTTGTGGGCATGACTATGATGCATGCACCACTATGAACCATATAGTTATGAACTAAATGATCACCTATAATAAGAGTAAGATAAAAAGGATGTGGTATTTCTATTATATCATGCGTATTCAACACTTTCTGTACCATCCACTTAACATCTTTCATACGATCCCAATCAACTGTACTGAGAACTATATCAACTTTCTGACGATTCTTTCTCTGCTAGTTTAGAAGAAATGTAACAACTTAACAAGATCATGAGCAAGTAACTCCTACTGTCCTGGACTACTCGAAGCATCCCATAAATAAATGTTGATATTATTCTTTTTCATAGTTTCAAAAACATTAAATGAAGCTGCTAACGGTTTTAGAGTAAGCTTTAACAAAAATTGTTTTTTCTTTTACAACTTTAGAAATATGAGGTATAAACAAGGATCTAGGTTCTGGTTGTAGACTTTTTTTCTACTCTTTAGGGGTTACACTTGGATTGTTTGCCTATTGTTTTATAAGTAACTGGTGGGTAAAAAAGGTCCCTTTCTGCTGCAATTTTTCTTCATAACCTCGAGCCTTCATTTTGAATAACTCCAGTTGTAACTGTGATAAAATATTCCTCTCCAAAACTAACCAAGTTTTGTCCATGTGGCTTTTGACCTTGATATTTTTTTCTGCCCCACCCTCTCATTTAAGGCATGAATAATGTTTGATATTGAGGTTGGGAAAAAAGGCATTAAGTTCAAAAGGGAGGGGTTGTCCTTCCTCCGACTAAACCGGTTATGGAATCACAACAAGATGATGGAAAAGGGGGGGTTTCTAAAACCACTAGTTTTTTTGCATACTCATAGTGTGGATAACACGGAGCCTCTTGAAATTTGTCTTTATGTCTACTCAGAAAATAATGTAGATCCTAATGGGGGGCCAGTTGGAAGGTTGTGATCAACAAGAAGAAAGACGAATTTTGAAATTTACCTCTCAAGATGAGCCTTAGATCTCATAAATTGAAAGTCCCAAGTATTTAGGATTCCTTGGGTAGCGGGTCAATTTTATTTAGGCTACTTCCCTTAATAGCGTCTTTCTCTCTTTCTGGTGCTTTCCTCTTTCTATGTGTTGGTTTATCTAGATGTTTATGTTTTGGGCTTTATTTTCTTATCATTCAGTTGTACAGGGTTCCTAATCCCTTCAAAATCTATTTTTTACCTTATCTAATAAAAAAAATAAGGCTTAAATTCCAAAAGGCATTTGGACAAATTTAAAATGGATGAGGTTGATTGCAAGGTGAACACCACTCTTCTGAGGCCATATTAACTGGTACAAGGGCATTAGAAGTGCAAGGAGCTTTAGGATCAACTTGTCTTTGTTGATAATGTTGTCTTATAATTAAGATTTTGTTGATAAGGTTGCCTATTCTGCTGATTAGTGTTCTGATAAGGCCTAGAAGGCTATTGTAACTTATTTTGTATTGTTGTTATCTTATTCCCAAATGACCAAAAGTTTTTTTTAACAACAAGCTCTATATATACTGTAATAGGTTGTGGAATAGGTGCCAAATCTATTGTAATAGGCATAGAGGACCTAGGAGTCAATTTTCCTACTTGAATAAGGTTGTTTTCATCTCTAATAGTAATATCATAAGCTGTTGGAAATGTAGTTCCTCCCATGGAGTATATCATGGCTGAAATGTTGTTATTTAAAGCCTCTTAGATAATAAATAAATAGCATGATCAGGGTTGAGGCTTAATAGTGACTAGAATTTTTCCCCATGTTCTAGACAAGTCTAATGTTAAAACTGCCCATAAATTCATTGAGGAGCATCTCTTAATTGTGGACAGGTATTCTATGAGAGATAAGTGATTAGAATTATCTTGAAATTGCTTATGTAACTGATCTCCCAATTCATCCCAATTTGTTATAGCCCCTACTGGTATAAGTTATATACCAGTACAAGGCTTGTCCCTTAAATGATGCAACTAAGAGTCTTAAGGCTACATCTTCATGAGTGATATTATGGACTGAACAAAGGGCTACCAATGTATTTAATATGATCAGCATCGGTAGCTTGATTTTCACCTAGTAAATGTGGTTAAACCCTTTAAGGAAACAACCTGTTATGTCATGATAAAATAGGAATCAATAAAGGGGCTACCATTATTGAAGGTAAAAAAATTTCTAGGTGGTTGCATGGTGGTTGTTGAGCCATTACAATAACTAGAATCTGAACAACAAGATTGATACATGGTGAGGACAAGGGGAGGAGTGTTGTCAAAAATCAGACCGGTTATAGGGTGAGGGTATTACCAAATCTTCTTCTTCTTGACAAAATTTAAAGGATAAAGAAACAAAATAATGTAGGAAGTCCTCTTACCGTTGATCTTGTAGTCACTTTAGGCATGGAATAGGCTTCAAAACTAGTCTAAAATCATCCTTACCAGAGTCGCCCAAATCATTTTATTTTAATTTTTTATGGATATCTACAATATTTTTCCCTCCAAAAGTTTTGTTTTCTTTGATGCAGATCTACTATAAAATTTGCTACAAATCTGATTCGTGTCCCATCTGGCCATGTCAAAAACTGTTATCTCTCAGAAGTGCACCCTATGATTGAGGGATAACATGTGTTCTAAGATTGAATTTCCCTCACTTCTACAGATACAATGGAAAAACCTTAGGGCTGTGGATATCCCTATATTCAGGTGAGTCTTTGGGATTACAAGGCCGGTTCCTTATTGATGTATCCTAAACTATTTTAACTGTGGGGTTTTAAGGGTAAAAAGATGGTTGTAAATGAAATTAAAATGGGGTGATACACCAAATTTTTTGAGGCTTTGACTGAGTAACATGCACAATATACTAAGAACAAATTAAAGGAGCATGAACCAATGGGTTTCAACTAAATCCTAAGGCAAAATACTTTGTGTTGAGGGAAAATCACAACAACACAACAAGATAACATGCACACTAAGACTATGCAGAAAACCAATTTGTAACAAGGTAAGCTAATTAATTCAGGGAATTAAATTCACAAGAGCTAATAAATAATACACACCACTGCAAATTATTGGAAAGGAAATAACTGGTTCTCATTCAAGGGAAAAATTTGCCAAAATGGGCTTCAGCACTCATTACATCTAAAAAGTCCTCCTTTGTGCTTTTGCCAATGCACACAATATATAAAAAAATATTCACCCAACCCCCTAAAAATAGACTAAAGTCTAACTAGTACTTGCATGATATTATTATCCTTCAAATTAATGAATAAATAATAAAAGGACTAAAATACATGCATGTTACATTACAATGAGGTAATAATAGCCTTTAATTTCTCCAAAAATAATCCAAGTCAAACTGATTTGACTCCTATACATAAATATGTGTATTTGGCTAATCACTTTTCCTTGGCAAAAATGCATGAAAAGGGATTTGGGTGAATAAATTAATTGTTATTTTTATCTTTCTTCCTATGTGTCCTAATTGTCTCCTCGTAAGTGCATGTAAAGCATCTTTTTGTCTTCTTCTTGGATCTGTCACTCTATCTTGTACACATGTAAAATCAATAATCCTCTGTGACACCTTTGCACTTTACATGCATATAACATCAGTCTTTTTCTTTCATGTGACACCAATGATTGATTACATTTTTTAATTCTATCTTGAACACATGCTAAAATACTTTGTCTTATTAGCCACCTTGGAGAGTATGAGGTTCCTTGCAAAAAATAAGGTAAATTTGTAAAGTTTAAGGTAAGGACTCATTTATCCCCTCCTTGACTTTGGGCATGATACATATAATAATCATGGACATTTTAACTTGGCCTACTTTTGAATTCAAACATGGGACAATCCTTTGATTAGGATAAATTTGCATATGATTATAATTACATGATGTTACTTGGTCTCCTTTGAACTTATCATTACACATATACTTTGAGACTATGCAAACATTGGGCATAATAATTTGGCTTTATTTTCTATGGCCAAGACTATAGTTAAACATAATAATTATTGGGAATTGGTCCCCCTGCCATGATGACTCAAATGAGCCTTATCGATTATGTCGGTGATTTAAAACTTTTAACTGGGGTAAATAGAGTTAGGGTTTTCTTTGTGATGGTGTCACGTATGTACTCTCTGAACTTGTGGTTGAGTTAGGGTAACCAACGGTTGAATAGGGTTTGCATTAGCTCCATTGATTTTGGTACTTTTAATTTTGCACCATTGAGATAACTCACTGGGTGAGTTAGGTAACATGTGGTTTGACCATTTTGGCGGGAAAACATCATGAACCCTAAAATTTGATCTCAAATTTTCATGTCATTTTGGAGGGATGAAGTTTTGGAAAAATTTCTTTGGCTGCCATTTTTTTCTACTTCTGAGCTCATTTCTATGTAGCAAGCCTTTGTGAAGCTCTGAGTGTGTTTCTTTGTTTCTCCATGAAAATTTGGAGGCTCTGTGATTGAAACTTTGCCATCTTTGGAATCTTATTTAGCTCACCATTAAATTTAATTTCGAGCTGTGGATTCGAGCATGAACTTTACATTCTCTAGTCTTTTGGTCATGATGAAATATTGGCTCACTTTGGTTTTAAGCTCTGTAATTTTTATTTCTGTCTTTGTTTGGATTTCCATTTTTTGCATTGAGCCTTTGCTTTTGGGTATTCTTCATTTTTCAATGGTCAATTTTGAGCTCAGAAATTTGAAGTTCTGGGTCTACAATTCCATTGCATCTCTACACTTCGATGATTTTTCAATTCTGAAACGTCTTTCCAAATTTGGTAATCTTTTTAGTTTCTATCCTAGTAAGCTTTTATGCCAAATTTTTGAAAAATATTTAGGCCATGGGGGGAAAAATGATGGAGCTCTAGTCCTTTCATTTTATATCTTTGTGCTCTAAAAAGAAGCTCGACTTTTCAAAATTTTTCTAACCTAGATCTGGGTAGTGACTAGAAGGCTTGCTTTGAACTCTAGATTATTTTGGTATATTTAAAAATGATACTCAAAATGCCATTATTGGGTATTTGCTCTATCTCTTTTTTTTGATATTCCACATACCCAAACTGGGTTTGCACTATTTAAATGGTTTTGTAATTATTGTTCCAGAGATCACTTTTCATTAATACTTGTAATCCCTTGAGCTATTTGTATTTTATTTTTGGCATTTCATTTTGATAATCTAGATTCATTTGTTCCTCTATTTCCACTTCTTAGCTTCTTGACTCTTGGATTCTATAATGATTTCATTGAACTTTGCATTATTTCAATCTATGTAACTCACTTTAACTCTGCTATGGTCTAATTTAGCTCACTATTTCATTATTTCATTTTTTGAGGCTTCTGTAGTTTAAAATGGCTCTACATATTGGTTTGCTTGAAAGTCTCATTTTTCTATTCATCTTCTAACATCATTGTTGTAACTGAACTTTGAAAATTAGTTCCATTAACTCCATTTGAAGGTAACCTTGGGAACTGATTGTTCCTTCAAATTATCATTTTAATAATGCTTCATTCCATGTGATAATAATGTTGTTATTCTTGACTTTAAATGCTTAAATATCTGTAGCTTTAACCATTCACTGCTTAGACATTTTAAACAATTTATTCCTTTAATTTTGCTTGAATCTGAAACTTATTTGTTGTTGAAAATCCCTTCTTCAATCTTGATAGTGAATTACCTAGAAAATATGAGAAACTAAATTTTAACTTAATGATCCATTGACATTTATGATTTATGTTTAAACTTTTATTCATTGCTATAGCTCATGATAAATTCTATATCTTGGAATATCAATTCATTGTAAAAGTTATCCTAGGCTTGATGGTAACTAGCTATGTAACTTTTGATCTAATGAAATTTTTATAATAATGCAGTTTTTTTTCTTTTATTGTACTTAGTCAATTTTTTTCAAATTAGTCCTTAGAAAGAGTTGAATACTTTATTTCTTGAACCTGTATAAGTAATTATGAGTTGAGAAGAGCTCAATTGATATGCTTTAGAGAATCATTTGATTCAGTCTGAAAACTTGGAACTTTCTTTACCTTCTAGTTTTGAAGTTGAATTGATGGTTAAAGTAACTATGAACTCAAATGATGTTTATTACTTGTAGATTATTATGTACAATGTTTCTTGTGGAATATGTTACACTCTAATAATATTCAATACTTAACTTCTCATGTTTGTCTTGTTCTACCACTCTGTATTTGGACTGTGGATGTATCTTGATGATTCTCATGAATTTGTAAATGTGTTTAAGGAGCTTGTGCTTTCTACTTTTATATATGTACCTGATGGAGTTGGAAAATCCATTGGAGACGTTTATTTAAAAGTTTGAGACTAACTTGGCATGATCCTTCTTTTTTTTAAAATCTGCAATGGCAATTTGTAAAGAAACTCTATACTTGATGATTTCAGTCTTGTTTTGTCCTACACTTATATATGTACCTTCATCCAAATACATTACCTTTTTTGATATGCATAACTATTATGTTTACCTACTTGAGAGATGAATAAAATGAATTTCTATGAATGTTTTGAAGTTTTAACTTGTTCTACTTGATTTCATTGAAAAAGAGCTTGAATGCTCTTACAGAATTTGTTTTCTTCTTTTAAAATTATACTTGCATTATTGATGAAATTTGAAACTATACTTGCACCTTAGAATGGACTTTAAATTTGATTTGGAATATGATCATTATTGAACTTTATGCATTTCTTGATGATTCATTGTAAACTGTATTTACTTATGAACACTCCTTGATTTGTACTATTCAACTATTTTTCATCAAATGATTGAAATTTTATATGAGCTCAAAAATTGGCTTATGGAAAGTTGTTCCTGTTATTTTAAATACAACATTATTATTTTCTTTTTCAACTTTACATGTATTGCACACTTGAAGAGAAAGCTTAGAAAAATAATAGGCTTACAACCTCTTTGTATACAATAGTGATTTTTCTTCCTTTCGTTGTCTATCATAGATTCTGAGAACATACATGTGCTTCTGCAAGATAGCTCTTCCTTGATTCTCTATCTACCTGTTGTGATGTATCTTATGCATGTTTGTCTTAAAAAGATTCATTTGCATGAAACTTATAGCACAAGAATACAAATTAAACCCGGAGCTCAATTATTGATAAAAAATTTTTCCTTTTCCCTAAGTACAATGATGTAACTTCCGGAGGATAGTTGGGGATAATGCAGAAGATGAAGATGAAGAAGCTGACAACTAGGAGATGATGAAGACCAAGAGAAGACCCAAAAGGCAATGTTGGGTTTTCTCTATATTTTTTAGCTTCTAGATTTATGTACATGCATCTTTTACTTCAAGTAAACATAAGCTACATCCCATGACTTGTGTGGGAAACATTGAATTTATTAATGAATAAATGACATTAATTTAGGCAATTGAGTTGTATATTTCTTTATGCATTCATCTTTATGATAAATATTGATTATATAATGAACTAAACAACTCAATACATAGTTAATAACATTTAAACATAAAAAAAAAAGATTTGATGTACCTGTAACTTAATAATGTGTTATTCTATTAGCAATCAACATTTATTGCTATTATGGGATGAAATATCTCACATCTGTTTTGATTCCAGCCTTCATCAAGGCTATGCATTAGTCCTTCGAGGATTTTGTAGTTCTTTGCTGAAGACGAATGTGAATGACAACACATGTGAGGTGTTGCATTCTACAACAGCACACATAGTTGCATATTGCATTGCTTTTCAATTTGATACAACTTAAAACATTAATAAACACTCCTTCTTATCCTTATTTAGGTCCATCACAACAATCCTTTCAATTTGAAATGAAGTTTCAAGTTTCCCATTTTGCATGAGTGCAAACTTGTCAATAATTTGGTCAATCTTGCGGGAAAAATCTGATCCTGTTAGCTTTAAGACCAATGCATTGCTCTTTTCCATTGAGCATGGAGTCAAAACTATAACCAAACTATGTCTCCTTTTCTAAAAAATAGAACTTTTTGAAAACAAAACTTAAGTTGTGAATGGATCTATTAAACTAGATCACATGCATGAAATGCACTTATTGAAATAAAAAACATTGTAAGCGAGATTGAAATACACTTTATTGAAAGGAAAATACTACTATAACCAGCACTATAAGATCTTCAATAATAGTTCTTGAGCAACATACCATTCATAGGAATAGGAAGTTCTTATCCAGTCAACCTTTAAAGATGAAACACATTGTGCTCTTTGCAAGATAAAATTATATAAGGAACACTCCAGATTATATCAAACTTTTTGTGGTTTCCTGGATTTCCATGATCTGCATCCCATTTGAGCACAATATTTCCTTTAATAAAAATAATGAAATTAGCATTCTTATCAAATGTACTTTTGATCTACCTTTGATTTCTCTCCATGTTCAAATGAGCATGATAAATTAGCTCTTGTACTTCCATAATTTCTACATAACGAACCTGCATTGGTTCAATCTCAAGTAATTCCATCTAATGTAATAAATTCAATGTAGGCAGCTCAATTAAAATAGGCATTATTGCCTCATGTCCATAAACAAGTTTTTACGGTGAGTTGTCAACTGATCTTTTAGGATTCACTCTATCATCCAAAAGTGTTGAATCCAACATCAGATACCAAGCTCTTTGGTTTTCTTTGAGTATCTTCTGATAATCTTGAGCAGATTCTTATTAGTACTTTTAGCTAATCTGTTACCTTATGGGTAATAATTAGATGAGTACTAAGATAAATACCATATTTGACAGCCCAATCTATTACCTTTGCACCAATAAAAGCTAAAAAATTATTTGAAATGATAATGGATGGAACACCAAACCTGTAAATTATATCTTTGTAAAATGATAAAATTGAAGTTTCATTTCCTTCTTTGAAAGCCACTACTTAAGTCCAACTGAGTAAAATAATATGTGGCAGTCAAGATGAACTTGTGTCCTTGAGATGAAATAGGATTTATCATGCCAATGGAGTCAAGACTCCACTACATGAATAGTTTATCCATTGAAGTGGGTTGTAAGGGAAGCGAAGATACTTGTTCTTTTCCAACAAAGAATGCACACTTTTTACACTTCTTTATCTATTCGAAATATTCCTTGAATATGATAGGCCAAAAATAAATGGATTTCATAATTTTAAGAGTTATAGTACGTTCTAAGAAATGACCTCCTACAGGTTCTTCATGAAATTCAGAGAGTAATTTCTACATTATATCAAAATCAACACAACGTAGAAAAACACCATTGATATCTTTCTTGAACAACACACCATTATAAAAGCATAAGGTATGGCCTGTAATTTGAAATACCTTCATTTGTTCTTATCCATACCTTCTAGATAGGTTCCATGCTATAAGTAACTAATCAAATCAGTCATCCAACTTGATCTTACAACCTCCAAATTGAGTTTTGGTTGGTGGTTTTGGGGTTGTACTAAAATTTCAGGTTGCTAATATGAAATTACAGCACGCTATAATGAATCTACAACTTGTTGTATTTACATATCAGCAATCAAAAGTTCACATAATCCTTTCCCACATACTATTTTAGCAACATGGATATCAACATCATACTCCATAACTTTTGTAATCCAACCTGATAATTTCTCATTCAGTTCCTTGTTCAACATGAACACTTTAACACTTGGATAAGAAACTAGAACATAAATCTTATTATTTGAAAGCATGTACTTGAAGTTCTTTAATCCTCTAACTACTGCAAGTACCTACTTTTCAATACAAGTGTACCTTATTTTTAGTCATGTAAGCTATGTCCAAATAAAACAATGGAATGTTCTATGTTCTCATCATTAACCTATGACAATATGGCTGAAATGGTTTCAGCTCCTGCAAGTGCATACATGATAAAGTCCTTATACAAATTAGGATTTGTCAATGTGGAAGGTTGTGAAATAGCCAACTTAATGATTTCAAATCCTTTTCTTCCTTTGCTGGTCCAAGAGAAAGTTATACCTTTCTTTAACATGGAAGTCAATGGTTTTACCAAGGATGTCAAATCTGGTATAAAACTTCTTCCAAATTTTATTTTTCCCAAAAAACTTTGTAATTCCTTCTTATCATGAGGTAGGGACAACTATAAAATTACATCAATTCTGAAAGGATCAATAGGTAAACCTTTCTTAAAAACAATTGTTGATCATATTTTTCTAAGTCTTGTCCAAATTAGTGTACGAGAAATCAATAAACAAAAAACAACGTCGAATATGCAAGAACTTAGTACCTTGGAGATGGTGATGATCGATATGGACACCAAGTAGATGATGAGCTCCTTGCTACGATCTCAGCAAACCTGCAACTCAAAGACACTAGAGAAACATTTCTTAGATATTTATGTAGGGGCTTCCCGAAAAAGAAGACCTAAGAAGTGTTCACTTCCTTGGTGGCTGTCAACCCCCATGTGATACATAATAATGATAAAATGCAAGATGAACAAATGACATGCAAGATGATGAACAAGGGAATGTGAAGATGCTAGTATGTAGATAGTGTTACTGATCTGATCCAAACACAACATGAAACATGAACCATGCTAAGTGAACCACAAAATCATGAGCAGAGTATTTTGAGGATTTCAGTTTCATTATAAGGACATTATGAGGATACTATGATAAATAAGAGGCTATAAATTCAAAACAACATTTTCCAAAAAAAATTAACTTGTTTAGATGAGGGGGGAAGGGCCATATTTATAGCCTAGGGGTGAGGTTAGATTGTGGATTATTAGGTAATCTGGGTTAGGTAAAGTAACCCTGGTTAAGAGACATGATGTGAGTAGGCAGGGCTCACGATTTGAATTATGAGGTTAAAGAGATAAGGGTGTGATAAGGATTGGGGAGCATGATTTCCATGGTTAGGTGTAATAATGCATCCCATTTTTGAATTTAGGAGTGGGGTGTCAGATGGGTATATTATTTCTCATGGATTGAATAAATGTAGGATATGTGAGATAATGCCAAATTCTAATTATCAAATGGGACTACATGGAGCCCATTTGATAATTAATTAATTAAGGGTGAGTAAATAGATGGAATTTAATAAAATTTAAGAAAAATAATAGTGAGAGGGAAATTTGAATGAAGGAAAATGAATGCGGGATGAAGGAGAGGTGTTACATACAAAACTAGCATCTACATTTGCCCCTTTTTGTTGAGTGGTTTGCGATAGCAAGCCACGAGACAAAAAAAGGGTTGGATGGAATATGTGTCTGTAAAAGGGATGGGGATGAATAAAAACATGACCAAAGGCAAGATGCCCCAGGAAAAAAAGGATCGAAATTAAAATGAAACATGTGGCGGTGACTCCAATATCACATCGGTAGAGGGAAATTGTGGTCTCAACGGAGACAGGTGACAATGTTCTATGGAACAGTGAGTGGGTGAATACCACTGCAGTATGGATGTACACAATGATGACTAATGGGTCATAGGAAAACATCAAAATATGTAAAGCTAAATGCAAAAAGTATGCGAAATCCTCCTTACATGAGGAATCGAGTGAAAAATCATACGTCCGCAAAAGGGACGAGGAGGAAAATAATGATGCCCCAGCATAGGTTACGAGAAGGAAAATAAGTGAGTTATATGCATCCACAAGTATGAGGATGAAAGGGTACCCCAACATAGGACATGAAAATGACGTAGTGGAAGATGGATGTTTAAATAAAATATCCCAGAGGCAACGAGTATGGCCATAAATGTGGATATGAAGAGAATATTGAATAAAATGCCCTAAGAGGGTATTAAATAGGATTTTGAATACATTTTTCTTAAGAAAGTTTTGAAGTTGAAGGCAAATGAATAATGGGGTGAAGAAAAAATGAAAGTAGTCCTGCTTATTCGGCAAATAGGAAAAGGAGCCAAGCTACTTTTGCGAAAAAGTAAAGAAAAAATTCATGGAAGAGAACAAGATCAGATAGGTGATGGTCGTTAATGGTATCCTCTAAGAATAAAATGTCAAAGGAAGATGGGATGAGGGATGTATATGATATATGATAGAGATAAGAGGAAGAGGAAATTGAATGGAGTAGAGCGGACGTGGTGGAGGATAAAAAAATGAAAGAGGACAAAACGGATGAGGTGACAATAGGACGAAGAAACCATCATCCACGGATAATGAGGAGTGTGAACTCTTCTTTATTGTGATGGAAAGAAGATGAAGAGAATAACAGAGAAGGAAGATAAGAGAGGAGAGAAGATAGATGAAATAACATAAGAGGGAGAAAGATAGGTAAAATGAAGTTAGTGGGAAAAGATAAGAGGAGAAGAAATAGAGAAGGCGTGATGGACCTGGAGAAAAAGAAAATAGATAAAGAGAATATGATAATAAGGGAAGGAGGAAGAACTAATAAGAATAAGGTGAGATGAGAAGAAGGAATAGATTAGAGGAGATAGTGAATGCATAGAAGAGAAATAGAGATGTTCCATAGTAAATAAGCAACATATATAATAAAGAGGGGAGATGGTGGAAGAAAGAAATAATGAAGGAAAATAAAAAAGAAAGAGGACAAGAAAATGATAGAGAAGCTGGTGATGGAGCAAGGAATAGTAAAAGGGAAAGAGAAGAGAGAAGAGGACAGAGTCGAGGGTGAAAATGGAAGAAATATGTGTAATATGAAAGTAGTGGAAACCAAGAAATAAAAAATATGATTATGAGAAGAGAAAGAAAATTCAAGAGTGAAGGAGATAAAGGATGAAATATGGAGAAGGATATAAGAGATAGGAATGATATGGGAAGAATGAGAGAACAAGAAGAAGATAAGAAAATGACATAAGATAGGGTTAAAGGCAGATGGAGATCTAAAATAGAGGGAGAGAAAGAATAGATCATAAAAGAGATGACAGAGACAAGAAGAGGAAGAGGTGAAGAATATGAGAGAAGGATGATAGGAGAGATGAACATGAAGACATGATGAGGGAAGGGGATAACATCAAGAAAAAGGAAGAGAAGGATAGAAAGATGAAGGGGATGAAGAAGATGAAGAATTTAAAGAAGGAAAAAGAGGAGGTATAATAGAGAAAAGAAAGAAAGAAACAATGAGGGGGCGGGAAGTAATAAAGAAGATGAGATAATGGAAGAGAAACTTGTACGTAACGATGGAAGAGGTAGGGGTGGTAGAGAAAAAAAAGAGGTTTGGTAAACCACATGGAAATGCATGTGGAGAATGGGATGATAAAAAATATGGGACAACGCTGTTGAGTCAGGTTATTAATGGGGAAGTGAGATAAAAATGCAAGGGAAAATGGGATGAGGATGATACATAGGAAGTGATAGAAAAACATGAGTAGAAAGGAGGAGAGGACAACAGAGAAAATTATTCAGATGGAAGGAAACCAAAAGGGGAGATATGAAGTGAAGAGTGAGCATTATAAGGGATGTAAAGAGGAGTTGGAGGGGAGGAATGACACAGATTTGAAAAGATGTAGAATTGATGATGAGAAAATAGGGAGAGGTTGTATGATGAAGACAATAGATATATTGAAGAAGGTGAAGGTAAGATGGAAAGGCAATGCCAGTGAAGGGATGTTAGGATAAATCCTCTGATAATGATCAAAGGGAACAAAATAAAAAAGCAAGGAAGAGAAAATGGAGGAGGTAAAAAGGAGTGAACAGGGATGTGTAGAGTGGGGATGAATGAATTTTAGGAGAATTCCACCAATAAATTATTAGTGTGAAAATTGAATATGATGATGAAATAATGTAAGAGGAATATTAAAAATAATGGTGGGTAAATGAAGTGTAGATATGTGGGAGAACTCAAGAAGGTGGAGTGGAAAGAGTAAAGAAAGGAGGGATAACAATATTTGTGGAGATGACAATGAGGAGAAGATGTAATGGATGAGGATGTGGATGAAGATGAAGAAGATAAAGATGAATAAACAAGACTTAGTAAGAAATGGTATGAAGTGGTTAAGTCAGATATCCAAATGAGGGATGATGGGGATGATATTTGGGGAATTCAGAGATATTTTGTGTGAGGAAGAAAGAGGAAGAAGGAAGATGTGTTTATGGGGAATTAAGAGAAAATGTGGACATTGGGAGTGTGGAGCGATGAGGAAAGGTAAGGAGATAGATCATCCCTAAGAGATACTCTTAAGTAAGATCGCCATGCCGCAAGAATGGTTAAGTAGGATCACCAAGCCAAAGAAGAAGAAGAATGATGCAAAGAAGTGGATGATTGGAAAGTTTGATGGTAAGAGTGTATGAAAAATGGACTGAAGGGGAACCCTCAAGTAAATTTTCCATACAGAGAAAGTGTGTAAGTAAGGTGACCGAGATGAAGATGCCTACTAGGAAAAATGAGAAAAGAGTGAGTGGTGTATACCAGAGTAAAACAAGAGGTGGGAAGGGGCGATACTAAGGAACGAAGGAAACAAAGGAGTGTAACTTAAACATATGGAGGAATGTATGTGGTGTACGATGGAGAGTGTGAGGGGAATCCTTAATTGGGATGCAAATGTTGTGATAATGATGACGCCGGATTGTTAAGCGGAAGAGATAGAGTGGGAAGACATTTGTAGTGGTGATTTTCCTTTGACTGAATGGAAAATGGCAAAGGAGTTTCTACAGCGATAGGATCTTAGGAAAGGGATATATTATAATTATGATGCCTACGCATAATGGATGATTAAGTAAGATCATCAATATGAAATTTGAAAGAATGAAAGGGAAGCGAAGTGATAAAACATATGCCATTAAAAGGGCATTAGAGGAAAAACACAACAATAATTATCTAGGTGGAGGATGGGTGAAGGATTAAAGAAAAAATGGAGAAGGACTAAGTGGATGGGAAGAGCAGAAAATAATGAGATGGGGTGAATTTTAGGAGAAAATTGGGTTGTCATAGGGGACTAGGATGAAAGAATGGTCAAAAGACACGATTACAAATGAGACTGTGTCCAGAATGACAGGTCTACTTCGAGCAGGAATTTCGTGTTGTGTGGGTATTTATGTAGACGTTTCAAGCTGGGGATGAAAATACTGGAGTGATGAATAATATGATGTCTGCACTAAGTTTTAGACCGGAATGAGAGCAATGATAAGGGTAATGGGTGGATAATTGGCAAGAAGAGAAAGACGATGTGAGAGGATGGATGGAGAAAAATCACATTAGTCATGGTGGGGGATGAGGAGTTGCCAGATAATGAATGCTACTTGAGAGATATCCTCAAGTAGAATTCACAAACTACAAAAGAGATCAAGTATAATTCCCAAACTGAATATTGCATTGAAGAGAGTGTTTACAAATAGTAATTGATTTCATGATTTTATGGATGATGATAATAGGGGACATCTTTAAGAGTAAATATATGGATGTAGATTTATGATTTGAAATTTGATTTCAAAGAATGTGATTATGATAAAAGATGACTTTGATGAGATGAATGTCACATAACCATAGCAAGGGAAATGTAAGAAAGTTATGCTTCAAACTAGATAGGAGGTAAACAAGAAAAGGTACTACTCAAGGCATTACACTTGCAGTCGATAACATGTGTTAGTACATAAACAATGATAGTTGACTACACCAAAAGAACCTAAAGGAGATATAAATGAAATATTATCATCAACCTAATGTTGAGATGACAAGGGGGTTTGAGATGTATCTTGTATGTGGGAGGAGGGTTCTCCAAAGGTGGTTTTCCTTAAGTCTATGCCCTAGCTTTGGGAAAGGGGAAGAAAAATAATAGAAGAAAGTTGAGTAATGCTGGAAGCTTTCAAAGAATGTGGATAAAAGGAAGGTTGATCAATGCAGGAAACCTTCAAAATGCCATAATAACAGAGTAGCCATCCTTTGAGGGTATGGTATACTTTATACATAATATGGATGGCAGGAATAAAATATATGATAGCCGTCCTTTGAGGTATCAGTCTATTTCTTATGATTTTTCCTTTGACTTTGATTTTGCATGCTTTAATTTTTAATTTTCTTTGCATGAACAACTATCCTTCGAGGGATCAGTCTGTTTCTTAATAACTTTGATTTTACTTTTTACATGCATGAATCTTAGCTTTACATGGGAGAGAGATGGGAATAGCCAAGTAGACCACTTAAGAGGGGATGATGAATGTACAAGAGACACCCATGGACCCTTTGCATGACTGCAGTATGAGAATGAGAGTGTGATGGATGTAATGATTATGGGATTCTCACCAAATGGGAGAACTTATCCACAATGAATATGCTATGAGTATAGTCATGGTACTCATATTCAAGGTCATATCAAAGCAGTGACGGTAGACCACATAATTCATATCATTACCATGATAGACGAAAGGGGATAAAGGTGGAGAAATTGTCTAAAAATATGACTATGATTATAGGTGCATGTACTAACAATAGAATGGATGTAAGTGCAATGCATTAAGAGGTTAAATTTCTGGTTTACCATCAAAGGAATCTAATCGATAAGCCCCAGACCCATACTTATGCATGATAATATACGATCCGATCCAGTTGGGAAAAAACTTTCCCTGATGGCTCCCTGATTAACGTTGCATTCAAAACAAGATAAGAACTTGGTATGATGGGATAAAAAGAGATAGATGAGTGTAGGTAAAAATGAATATGCACTATCCTTCAAGGAAGTGAAAATATACGTCCTTGACAAGATGAATAGATGGTCCTCCGAAGGAGGGGCAATTATGACCACAATGGTGGATTTTGGATAAGATCAAATGGATTAGATAAAACTCCGCGAGATAGATGAGATGAAATCTATGTGTTGTTGTATTCTTCCAATCATTTAACTGACATAATCTTTGTCAGTGTCATTCTAAACCAGGGCTGTGTCCTAGGCAATATGCAATGGAGTCTAGGAGAACCAGTTATACGTTGAGTCTGTTGGGGGGTTGCTTAGTTTTAGTGACTATTCTACGGAAGTGCAGTTAAAATCTATGGAAATTAAATACAAGTCTACAGAATTCAACTATTTGCAATGAAAGGGATTTCAGCAACTAATCTTCTACTGTAAAGTAAAATACGCACACACTTATTCTTAACAAATTAAATCACAACTGAATAACTGGAATTTTTAGCAGAAAGCAAGACTATTCATGAACTAGATTTGCATAACAAAAGCATCTACTCTAAGTGAAAGTGGTAATGGAGAAAGTAGATATAGTTAATCAAAGCATGCATGTAAAACTCATCAAATGATAATTGCAGTAAAACTAATCGAAGGACTGTATGCATGTAAAACTCAAAGTAACCTCGTATCTCCTCGGTTGAGTGGGCCCTTGCTCTTCCTCGGGATAGAGTGATCAACAACTTATGATTCTCAAAATGTCGTGGCTTTCATTAACTTCGAAATGAGTTCATAACACATCAAAAACAAATCCAGAATAGTATGCAGATAATCTTCTTCGATAATAAAAAAAAGTGGTACTCAAGTTCTGAAGACAAAGTCTTCATATAGATAATGTTGGTTACAAGATCCACCATATCAGGCGGCATTAAACATTTTCCATCAAATATCAATTAAAACTCATAGATTCCTATGGGTCGTTAGAATCAAGCCCAAGCTAATAGGTCAATTCGATGGAAACAGTCTTCAGCCGCATGCTTTGAACTCGGGCTTCTTATCCACCAGTAACTTCCATCATTCCCTGCACACATCATCACATTTGATCTCATAAAGGTAGTTAGTAGGAGGTTCATGGGATAAACGGTTTTCATAAATAATAGCAAGGAAAATGCATCAACCTACTAAGATATGACTACACAAAACATCCCCATATACTAATAAGTCATATCACAAAGAGTATTTCCGGTCTGAAGAAATGATATAAATGAGCCAAACAATGCACTCATCATTTTCCCCCTGACTTTACCTGTTGCATGTCCCAATGCAACTCATCTATGCCCTGCTCACCTTCCAAGTTGGTCAGCCATGTCATACTCCTCGAATTGATCAGCGTATTGCTTTGTGGTATTCTTGCAGCCCTGAGTATTGGAGGTAATTTCCACCCAGGCAGTGAAACTGTCATGGGACTGTGCTGCATTGTTCTGCCAGGTCGTGAGAGGGCTCAAGAGGAGTGGTGGCTGTACTTGGAGGCCTGCCCATTCATCAGTGTATTGCTGGCTAGTTTTCTCTATAGTTTGTTTGATAATGGTGATGAGGGCATCACCCCTGTGCATGCTCCAGCTCAAATTCTGGGGAGAGAGGACCTCCCTACGTTTCAAAGGTAGGCTTAAAGTATCCCATCTCCTATCACAAGCTTGCCAAGCAGCCCCAAAATTCTCCTGACTATAATTTTCAAAATCAATAACACACTAAAGAAAAATATGATAAGTATTCACCCCAACCCCTGCCTGATAGTACAATGATCGAAATTTTTTCCACAGGGCAACATCTGTACGATGAGTTGGGTGAATGTGAAATCCGATGGACTGGGCAGTGTTATTGAAACTATCTGTTTGCTGCCTCCAAATTATCTGATTCCGCAATACAGACTGAAAGGCTTTAATTTGAAAATCACCCACAAATAGGTTGATCAAGAAATCAGGGACATTGGTCACTATCATGTTATGTAGATAAAATTCACAGAGCAAATTTTGAATTTCCGGAGTGTTGTACTTGTAAACTGATAAAAAACTAGGGCCATCAGGAATTTCATGAGGGGCTTGAGAACACAATTGAAATAACTGCCAAGAATAAAATTGTTCTTGGATATACATGTTGTAGTCTGAGGAGGGTTTCCTACAGGACAGTAGTTTGATGGCCAAAGGACAAACAGAGTCTAAGATAGATGTTACTTTTCATTTTTCCTCTTCTAAAGATTCTTTTTCTTTTTTTAATTTTTGATTTTATTTTTGCAATTCCCTTTCCTGAAGGGAAAACTATTGGAAATTATTCAAGAGGGTAAGACTCTTATCACGTTGTCGCTTTAGACAACTTACTTCAAGTTGCAGGGCAGCAATCTCCCGAACTTTTTCTACTGTCTTTTGTGTAAATTCAGCTTGTAATAAAAGGGTGGATTCTTCCATACCTTGTAACTGAGATTTTAGCAGTGTGATCTCCTCTAGATAGTTGTGAGAAGGTGCCACTTGGGTGTCAAGCATTTCCAGGAGTTACAGTGTGAATTTCTGTAGATGACGGAACAACAGATGATGGAGTGGCCAGGTCATCCTCCGTATGCAGTTCCTCCCGAATGTGGGTGGTATCATCAGGCAAGGACTCCGATTGGAAACCACCTGTCTGCAAAAATGAGCTAAGCCACCGGGACCGTAGTTGCATGGAGGAAGATGGGGCCATGGGACACTTGCCTTTTGAATCAGAAATGGATGGGGATGGTCCCTCAGGAGTACCAACTGTGTCGGCATGCTCAGGAACATCAGCTGCCTCTGCTTGACTATGTGAAGGGCAAGGACCCGATGCAAGGGTAGACCGAGGTGCAGAAGAGAGACCAGATTTTAATTTCTTTGGCCTGGACCCTTTGCCACCAACATGTCCCTCGAGCCTCTGCTTTGGTCGAAAGAAAACTTGGTGTGAACACAACAGATGAATCAATCCCAGGTGCTTAATCATGGACTTGCCTCCACTGGACTGGTGTTTCTGGCATACCTTAATGATGGAGTCTGCGAGGTAATCTGGTAGATTTACCCAAAGGGCCTAGTTGACATGTCCCTTTTTAAGGTGAATGAGTATTTTGAGTGCATCACCACCCAGAACAGAGGCTTGGACGTTGCATATGAAATACCAATTGACCCATTCAGCAATCTCACCCCA
This sequence comes from Taxus chinensis, assembly GCA_019776745.2. Lineage (NCBI taxonomy): Eukaryota > Viridiplantae > Streptophyta > Pinopsida > Cupressales > Taxaceae > Taxus > Taxus chinensis. Next base: position 92,333,974 of record CM034156.1, read on the forward strand.
GATTCTAGGTAAACTTGTCCGCTTAACACCCTTCTGGACACCCAATGGAGTCAGGATGACCTCTGAGAGTGCCTCTCCTTCGTCGTGGAACTGAGCAATCAGAATTTGCAAAGGGGCATTCGTCATAACCTTTAAACCAAAGTTTGGCAGGTCAGACAGGTCAGAAATGACCTGACTGGTAATTTCAACTCTTCGTCCACCAACTTGCGAGCATGTGGACTCAAAATTGTTCAAGAACTCTTCCACAATGCCCTCATCGAAACCTTCAAATTGCTGAATGAAATCCAACCATCCAAAATCATGAAATACCTATGAAAGGGTGGCATTCCGGAGCAAAGTGTCAGGTGAAGCAGGTTCTGATGTCTTTCGCAGTCCCATACTGAGCCAAAAAGTGAGAAATACACGGTAGCAGGAAAAACCAGAGCAGAGCGTCTCTTCCACTTCCTGTCTAGTGCCTGATAAAACCAGTCATGATTGATGTGCATACCACAATGGGAAGAAGTGGTTGTAGAAGCATTAAATTTCAAATGACACCATATTCCTTGGGTAGCGCAACATCAAGCGAAGGTGACGGTGAAAAAATAGTGATGAGACCGGCCACCCGTGTGAGATTAAGATTTTTACGGCGGCACATATCCCATGGTTGAGGAGCAAGCACCACCTGTCCTGACATTGGAGAGTGTGACACATCAAAGCATGTGGTGATTTATGAGCCATTACTCCTTTTATGCCATCATTCATAGAGCCAGATTTGGAAAGAGATCCAGAATGACCATAGCAATCATTTCATGATGGCGTCATAATGACAAATGAATACATGGGGAAATGTTTTTGCATAGAAATATCATTAGCAAGTTAAAATGCACTTACCCATGCCACATTTAGTCAGCCGATATCCATAGATTCCTACGCCCTGCAATTTGGGATGAAACATGATTAGCGGCAGTAGAAATAATGAAAATTCCTGCATTTATTGGAAATTACAATAAAAACTGCTAACTAAGGGAAGAAGATCGAATGAAGGATCATCTTCCTTTATTGAATTTGCAAAAGATTGATTACTCCATGCGTGAGAGGCAAAGATCCTCCTCAGCATGCATGTCTGTTCGTAACAGAATGTCATTGGTGAAAGTCTTCTTATCCAGCGGTTGGTGATAAACTCGGAGCCTATGCCCATTCACCAGAAGAGTCTGTTTGTCTCCATCAATCGGTATCAATCGAACAGAGCCATTATCAAACACATGATTTACCTGATAGGGACCTAACCAACGTGTACGTAACTTGCCTTTAAACTACTGATAGTGGGAATCAAAGAGTAAAACCCACCTTCCTTCATGAAATGTCCTTTTTTTGATGTGAGCATCATGCCAAGTTTTTCACTGATGCTGTAGAATTTTGGTCTGCTGCTGTGCCTCCATCCGCATTTCATCTAATTCATTCAACTGCAACACTCATTCACACTGTGCTTCATCCAAATTGATCCCAACTTCCAATGCTGTTTGCCAGGTGCGCAACTCGAACTCAACAGGTAACAGTGGCTTCTTCCCAAAGACCAGCTCATAGGGAGAGAAACCAGTAGTTGTTTTCCAGGTCGTGTTGTAGGCCCAGACGGCCTCAGGAAGCTTTGGTACCCAATTCTTTCTATTGGCATTGACCACCTTAGTTAGAATATTCTTGAGTTCTCAATTGGTTACCTCCACTTGCCCATTGGATTGGGGGTGATATGGTGATGATTTCCGGTGCCTGATTCTGTAGATTCCTAAGAAAGCTTCAATCATATTTGAAACAAATTGAGGACCTTGATAAGATACAATGGCCCTTGGTGCTCCAAATTGCAGCAATATCTAGTTGTAGAGAAAATCAGTAATATCATCTTCATTGGCAGATGCCAATGCTTGAACTTCAGCCCATTTGGTGACATAGTCCGTGCATACCAAGAGATACTCCTTCCTGAAAGATGGAGGATCAAATGGTCCAACAAAATCAATACCCCATTTCTCAAATGGTCCTAGAACCAACTGAGGGTTCAGAGGCATTTCCGTAGAAAGTGTAGGTTTTCCCATTCGTTGGCATGCATCACACTGCCACACATACTTTTTGACAGTCTTATGGAGGGAAGGCCAATAGTACCCTGCTCCAAGGATCTTGTGAATTGTTCGTTTCACTGAATAATGTCCACCTCCTGGCTCATCATGACATGCTCGTAGTATGTCATGTACCTCATCCTCTCGAACACACCTATGAAGAACCATGTCAGGACAACATTTAAATAAGAATCCGTTACACCATTTATATGTTGCACTATTTCTAACCAATCGCCTTCTTTCCTTATGAGTAAAATAGGTAGGAAACTTCCCTGTTGTTAAATAATTCACGAGATCAGTGAACCAGGGAGTCTTAGTAGAGATAACAAACAAGTGTTCATCAGGAAATTGGTCTTGGACTACTTCGTCATCACCTGAAACATTTATTCTGGAAAGAAATTCAGCAACAACATTAGATTTCCCAGGCTTATCTATAATAGTGAGATTGAATTCTTGCAACAAGAGTAACCAGCGAATGAGCCTTCCACCAACCACTGGTTTGTTCATCAAATATCGAATGGCAGAGTGGTCAGTGTAAACAAAATTTTTATATCCAGTGATGTAATGGTGAAATTTATTCAAAGCATATACAACAGCCAAAAACTCTTTTTCCGTAGTAGTGTAATTCTTTTCCGTAGGAGTCAGATTTTTGCTGATAAAATAAATTGCATACATATGATCTTCTGAGTCTTTTTGTCCAAGGACAGTGCCCATGGCTGTATTAGAAGCATCAGTGTGGATATGGAAAGTTTTTCCCCAGTCAGGGCCATGTAAGAAATGGGCTCTTGTTAGATTTTCTTTGATAGAATCAAATGCCTGTTGACACTGAGAAGACCATTCAAAAACACAATCTTTGGTTAGCAATGAAAACATTGGGGTGGCAATTTTGCTAAAATATTTTATGGATCGGCGGTAATAACCTGCATGGCCAAGGAAACTTTTGATGTCAGTCTGATTAGCTGGTGTAGGTAATTGGGTGATGACTGATATCTTTTTGGGATCCACCTGTATACCTTGGGCTGAAACATGGTGACCTAAGACAATTCCTTGATCAACCATCATTAGACATTTTTCATGACTCAGAGATAGTTGGTGTTGTTCACATCGACTGAGTACTTTCTCAAGATTATTCAAAGATTCTTCAAAAGTGGATCCATGGACAGTGAAATCATCCATGTAAACCTCAACACAGTCGTTAGCAAGATCTACAAAAATGGCCAAGACTGCCCGCTGAAATGTAGCAGGGGCATTACAAAGCCCAAAAGGTAAGACTCTGTAAGCGAATGTACCCCAAGGGCACGTAAAAGTAGTCTTATCCTGATCAGCAGGGGAAATACTAATTTGATTATACCCACTAAACCCATCCAAGAAAGAGAAATATTTCTTACCAGCCAAATTGTCCAGGACTTGGTCAATGAAAGGCAGGGGAAAATAATCTTTCTTGGTGGCTTTGTTAAGTTCCCTGTAATCAACACATATTCGCCACTTACCATTCTTCTTGGGAACAATAACTAATGGGGAAACCCACTGAATATTAGATATAGGATAGATGAAACCTACCTTTAGGAGCTTTTCGATCTCAGTTTTGACTATGTCTCTCAATGCTGGATTGATTCTTCATTGCGGCTACCTTATAGGTTTGACGTCATCGGTGTAAATATGATGTGTACAGATGCTAGGATGAATTCCTTTCATATCAGTGTAATCCCAAGCAAAAGCATGAGAATGTTTCTTCAGAACCTCAAGCACCCTAGCTTCTTGATTGACCTCCAAGTCACTTCCTATAGTCAGCTCTCTACCCATACTGACAAGCACCTGCTTAGTATCATTCGCAAGAGCAAGCTCTGTACTAGTGATAAAAGAATTCAATGGGAAAACATGGGGCTGAAGCATGTGCAAGATGTATATGTTATCAAAATACAGAACCTTAGTTAAAGGACAATAGAAATCAAGAACTAAATGTTAGGAATTATAAGCATAGAGTTTCCTACTAGACTCAGTAGAGCTAATGTCTAATTCCACTATTCCGAATTCTGTAGCAATAGTGCTGATTTCTGTAGTTGCAGAGTCCTTAGAATCAGTCAGCGCATATGACTCTGCAGCTTCCGTCATATGATTGTGTACTACAATAGTGGCCAGAAAAGAAGAACTCAAAGAGTTAGCATCCAAAGAATCCACCCATACCTGGTCACAATTGTTCGTATAAGGCTGGGCAGGAGGATATAATGAAATGTGTTTGGATTTCTGCCCATTTAGAATTTTCATGTTGCCTGACCTACAATCAATGTAAGAAGCAACTGTAGCCAGCCAAGGTCTTCCTAAGATGACTGGATATCCCAACTTCTGAGCTTTAGGCTGCAAAACCATGAAATCAACTGGGTACTCCCATGATTCAACAGTGACCATTATATCTTCAACCACACCATCAGGTACAACAATGGATTGATCTGCTAACTGCAGAACAATGTTGGTTGGTTGAAGTCCTGTCAAGGATAGTAGGTTAAACATTTCTGTTGTGATGACATTAATAGCAGCACCAAGATCCACCAAAACATTAGATATTGACTGGTTGTTTATACAAATAGTAATGACAGGGCTCCCAGGATCCCCATATTTTGGTGAGATGAGGGTGCCAGCAACTAAATCAGCCAAATTCCCTTCGACTCTGATAGTCTTTGGGTATTTCTTTTTTCTTCCTGGTGTCTTTATACATTTGTTTCTAATGGTTTGGTTTAGTTCAGGGATGTCCCTTATTGCACGTAGTAGTGGAACCTCAATATGTACTTTTTTCAATTCCTGAACTAGTTTTGTTTCATCTGCAATTTGAGTGTCCTGTAATCGCTCAGGAAAAGGGGTTGTAGTTTGTTTGGGTATTTGATCATCCTGTTTATCTGGCATTGGTGAAGAACCAGTGTTACCCTCAAGTTTTTCTTCCTTATCAGCATCATCAGGCAGTTCTGTGATAACAACAGGAGGGTTCAATATTTTGCCAGATCGTAATCATAAATTACCAATAGTGTTAACCTGCATGGTGTTACCTGAGTCTGTGTCATCAATCAAAGTTGTCTGTTGATTTTTAGGATTGGATACTGGCTGAGCCGGAAGTTGTGTTTGTGTTTCTTGTCCTTGATTTTGGTAGGCTTGAGGTGGAGGCATTAAAGCTTGTTGTGGCTGCTGGAACCTGCGTTGTTGATTACTGTTTTGTGGTGGTGCCCAGGACTGATTTTGGCTAAAATTTTGTTGAGGACCCCACTGCTGATTGTGCCAAGGATTGGCTGTGGGTGGTGGAGCCCAACCTGGCTGAGTGTAGGGATTTTTCCAAGGTGGTGGATATGGATAAGTCATCCAGTTTGAGTTTTCCCACTCAGGTTGTCCCCAAGAAGACTGAGAGGCTTGATTTGGCCATGGCATTCTCCAGGGATTCTGAGTTGGTCTAGATGGGAACCCACCCTGATTGTTTGGTCTTTGGACAAAATTTAATTCAGCACTTGTTTGAGAGATGGCATTCAAACCTCCCTTCAATTGTGGTAGAAGTGTGCAATGCTTAGTGTCATGGTCAGTAACTTCGCAGATTAAGCACATATCTGTGACATCCAAAGGACATTCTCTCAAGGGGTGTCTTTTCTGACATTTAGGGAAATACATGTCCAATGGTTCTTTAGCAGGGGTGGCTTTTGCCTTGAGTCCATCTATGGTGGATGTTAATTGCAGTAGAATGTCTGTTTTCATGTTGGCCATTTCTTCTAGAAGTTCAGAGGTACCCAAAGACTTGGATGTTTGTTTCCTTCGTATTCCTCCACGTGTTCTAGAATATCTTCTACATAGCTCAGTAATTTGTTCCATGGTGAGCTTATGCACGTCTCCACCTCCCATGAGATGGAGAGAATCCTTGGTTTCCTCATCCAATCCTTTCAGAAAGACTATTTTAGTGATGTCTGCATGTAACTCATACCCACTGCGTTTATGGAGAAAGAGGAATCTATCCAGATAATCCTCTAGATTCTCATCTTCCTTTTGCCATATTTGGAAGAACTCTTCCTTCCTATCCCTTCCTCTACAATAGTCTTGGTATTTATCCAGGAAGGTTGTTTCCATGGCTTCCCAGGAATTAATGGAGTTAGATGGTAACCCCATAAACCATCTCATAGCAGAATCTTTGAGAGTGGAGGGAAATAGTTTGAGTTTTTGATTGTCAGTTTGGTAGTCATATGTCTGGCACAGGATTTTAAATTCAAACAGAAACTGATCAGGGTCTTCTTTGGTCATTCCTCGAAAGAGGGGGAGGATGGATGGTGAGATGTTTTTCATGGGTGCATCCTCATCTGCATCGAGGACAATGGGGTATGTAAATGTTCATCCTAAAGGTTGGTCTTCAGCATTGCCAAGATCCCCCATTGTAGAATGATGTGAAGAGGATACAGAATGCTCAGAAAAGGTTCTAGGTGTTGAATTGGAATCTGTATCACTCTCATTGTTTCTCTCTTGTGAAGTGTCTAAAGAGATTTGTTGAATATTGCGTGCTATAAATCTCCCTTGGTTATCTCATGACCTATGCATCCAGGTTGGTTGGTTTAAATCAAGGTCCGAGAGAACTACTGGTTTCCTATATGAACTCCATTAACACCCATAGCATATGGAATAAAATAATGGAGCTTATGGTTATGTGTCCCTGGAAACGGTGCCAAAAATGATGGGTCATTGTATTCTTCCAATCATTTAACTGACATAATCTTTGTCAGTGTCATTCTAAACTAGGGCTGTGTCCTAGGCAATATGCAATGGAGTCTAGGAGAACCAGTTATACGTTGAGTCTGTTGGGGGGTTGCTTAGTTTTAGTGACTATTCTACGGAAGTGCAGTTAAAATCTATGGAAATTAAATACAAGTCTACGGAATTCAACTATTTGCAATGAAAGGGATTTCAGCAACTAATCTTCTACTGTAAAGTAAAATACGCACACACTTATTCTTAACAAATTAAATCACAACTGAATAACTGGAATTTTTAGCAGAAAGCAAGACTATTCATGAACTAGATTTGCATAACAAAAGCATCTACTCTAAGTGAAAGTGGTAATGGAGAAAGCAGATATAGTTAATCAAAGCATGCATGTAAAACTCATCAAATGACAATTGCAGTAAAACTAATCAAAGGACTGTATGCATGAACTCAAAGTAACCTCGTATCTCCTCGAGTTGAGTGGGCCCTTGCTCTTCCTTGGGATAGAGTGATCAACAACTTATGATTCTCAAAATGCTATGGCTTTCATTAACTTTGAAATGAGTTCATAACACATCAAAAACAAATCCAGAACAGTATGCAGATAATCTTCTTCGATAATAAAAAAAAGTGGTACTCAAGTTCTGAAGACAAAGTCTTCATATAGATAATGTTGGTTACAAGATCCACCATATCAGGTGGCATTAAACACTATTCATCAAATATCAATTAAAACTCATAGATTCCTACGGGCCGTTAGAGTCAAGCCCAAGCTAATAGGTCAATTCGATGGAAACAGTCTTCAGCCGCATGCTTCAAACTCGGGCTTCTTATCCACCAGTAACTTCCATCATTCCCTACACACATCATCACATTTGATCTCATAAAGGTAGTTAGTAGGAGGTTCATGGGATAAATGGTTTTCATAAATAATAGCAAGGAAAATGCATCAAACCTACTAAGATATAATTACACAAAACATCCCCACATACTAATAAGTCATATCACAAAGAGTATTTCTGGTATGAAGAAATGATATAAATGAGCCAAACAATGCACTCATCAGTAAGGATGGAGGATAAGACTTAGAAACTTTGATAGATGTGGAGTCAGTTGCAGATGAAATGGTAGACGGAGAATTCTCAAAAAGGTCATCTCTTTCAATGAGATCATGGATGATAGTCTGAAGGGCCTTACAACACTTAGTTCCATGACCCAGGGTATGATGGTAGGTATAAATGAGGTGGGGATCAAACCACGATGACTTCTTACTATTTGGGTTAAATGCCTTGACAGGTGGGAGCGTGATGGCAGAAATTTGCAATAAGTGTTGAAGTGCTTCTGCATAAGATTCAATTGATACATTAGTATATGTATTTTCTTTAGAATCTTTACACTTAGATTTGGATGCAAATTCTTGGGATGTGATTTTCTAAAAGTCTTGAAGGATTGAGTCATGTCATTCCACATTTTTTATTCCAATTTAATAACACTTGAAATTTTAGAGGAAGATTCGGATCTCGAAAGAATGTTGGATGCTTTTGATTTTGGTTGGTGGAGTGATTGTGATGCCTTAGATGGAGATTGATGTTTCCCTAAAAAAAATGATGGATATTGGGTATTTGTTGGAAATTTTTCTATCTTCTTTTGGGGACACAAGAGATCATTGTGGAAGTGTACCAAGGATCTTGGATTTGGATTGCGAAGGAGAATTCTTGGAAGGGATGATATTGATTTCATTTAGAGGGTCTAAAGGTTGTGTCTTAGTTGATATGGATGGAAAGGTTAGTGCTTTCATGGGGATGTCCGATTAAGGTTGATTTGTTGTGGAAGTATCTGTAGATTATATGAGAGGGTTATTTGAAGTTTTTGTAAGTTGGAGTTCTTTCCAATATTCTTAAAATGATGTGGAAGAAGAGTATGATGTCGTAACAATCACACTAGTTGATGTCATTGGCAAGAGTAGAAATCTGGAAAGAGGAACTGGGATAGAATCAATAGATGGTATAATAGGTAAAGGTGGAATAGATGTGGATGGGGGAGTGTTAGGAAACCCAATGGATGAGGATGTATAAAGATGAGTTGTATTCATTGTGGATGAGGAAGAATGTTCCCCCTAAATGAGGAAATCATCTTCCTTAATGAGTTCATAGACAATGGCCTAAAAGGCCCTACACTGCTCAATGTCGTGGTCCAGAACATGATGATCGGTGCAAATGTAATTGGGATAGAACCATGAAGGTTTCCTACTAAAAGGATCCTAATGTCTAATGGGAGGAAGCATGATCATAGAAGTTTGAATTAGATGTTGAAGGACATCTACATAGGACCCGATTGAAGTGTCAAAAATAAGATAACTCTTATGGGTTTAAAGATGATGTTTTGGCTTGGATTTAGACGTGGAAGTCTGGGATGTTGATGTATGAACCAGTATAGATGTTGAATATGGGGATGGATTGTGTTGCAGTTTCGTTGTTTTGGTTTCAGTTTTAAGGTTGGTTTATGATTCAGGGTCATGTGGATCAGACTAAGGAGTTACTTGAATAAATTTGATGGAAAACGAAGGATCATATTTAGAAGATTTTTCATTTGGAGGTGACATGGTTTTGTAACTTTGTGAAGAATGAGGGGACATTTACATTTGGATAGATGAGGTCAAAGGTGTAGATCTCGAAATGGAAGGAAGAGATTGGTTTGGTTTGGGAAGGATGTATCCTTCCTTAATGAAGTCATGAAAAATGGATTGAAATGCTCCGTAATGTCTAATATCATGTCCATGGGTACGATGATATGTGAAAATAAGGTTGTAATTAAACCACAATGGCTTCTTGCTACAGGGGTCAAAGGCCCTAATAGGTAGAAGTTTGATTTTCCAAAATTTGTAACAAGTATGATTGCCAAAATTTGTAACATGATTCAACCGAAGCGCTAGGAGGTGTGGAATATTTTTCTCTTTGGAGAAAAAGTAGATGTGTGAGATAATTCAGATGTTGAGGACAAAGTTCGAGCATGTTTATGTCTTCATGGTCGGAAGTCAATTATGGTTTTTCATAGTGTTGGATGATTTCAGTTTTAGTTGAAGGGGTGCAGGGGTGGATTGATTAGAGGAAGGAATATTAATTTCTTGTATAAGGTATTTTTGAGGTAATATTTGAGAGGTTGTGTCCTTAGGAGGAATGATAATAATTTCCACTGGATAATCCAGAGGTGGTACTGATATAGGTGTAGGAGGGAATATTTGTTCGTTGGAATCTAAGGAAGGTGGACATTGATTTGGTTGCGCTGATGAGGTAGAAGGATCATTTGAAGTTGAAGTAATTTTAAGTTCTTTCAAAGGATTGTCAAATGATGTAGGAGGGAAGGATGATGTGGATGTGGTCTCAATGACTGATGTAGTAGGTGCAAGAATTGGGATTGGGTCTATGGTTGGTATTATGGCTGAATATGGAATAGATGTGGATGATGGAGTGGATGAGGTATATTCAAGTGTGGAATCAATGGTGGATGTGGGTATGGGTTTTGAAAGAGGTGCTATATATAATATTAATTGAATTAGAATCAAAATCATGTGGTTTGTAAGGAAGAGATGGATTTGCCAATGGTGGATTTGGGAAGATTTGTTCAAATATATCTAGGAGTTGAGATCTAAGTGGTTGGGAGTTTGTTCAATTTTTGGGGAGTAGGGATATAATAAGATAAATGAGATTGTTTAGGTACATTAAATGGGGTAAATGAAGCAGGTGTAGCATTGGCATAAGGTGATGGGGATAGAGTAAGACTCTATGGTTGAGAACTAGATTTACGGTGAAAGTATGTGTAAAGGGGGGTGTTAGCTGTCTGAGGAGTATCAGTAATTGATGGGATAGGCATGGAGGTTTTAGTTATGGTTGGTGTGTGTGTAAGATATGTATAAGAGTGTCTTGGTTTTACAACACAAGGAGTGGATAGATAAGGATTCAAGGAAGCTTGGTATGTTAAAGCTAAAGGAGATGTTTGATAGGATTCTTGAGGTTGGATTAACATATTTGATTGTTGGTACATACAAGAAGTGTGAATGTTGGTAAATTATGGTGATTGATATATAAAAGAACTGTTTAGGGTGAAGTTTTGTGCCATTTAAAACAGACAAGTTAAGAAAACAATTCTTTTTGTGTTTGTTTATGTTTTGATGAAGAACACGTGTGAGAAAAAAAAGAAAATGGCTGTAAAAGGACCAAGAAGAAGGTAAACTATGTTTGGTTTCTGGTACGTTGTGGCTGAGAAATGTCTAAAATGGTTTCCTGTTGGGTGATAAAATCCCAATTAGTGAACTAGGTGAAAGGAATGTTTTGGCGGGTTGATTAATTTGTGAGGTTTCAGGTAGTGTGTGGTAAAATGTGTGATGCAGAGAGTTAAACCCCTATTTAAGCTATGTGAGCAGGAAGGATGCACAAAGTTCATTTTAGACCAAATTTGAAGTATGAAGTTCGATGCAGAAAATCACCCAAAAAATTGAAATTACAATGCAGAAAGGAGAAAAATATGGAAAAAATGAGGAATACCTGGAGAATGCTTTTCCCCATTATTTTATTGTACTTGATAACATCGTATTCGAAAGCGATGGTTAGCGGCCAGAAATGTCTAGTTACCCTAAGATTACACCATGCATAATTGGAGAAGAGGTTAGCGAAAGGGATTTGTGGCATGTTTATGTTTTAATAATTAGACTTGACAGCGTAATGTTATGGTCACAATGTTGTGGAATTCACCTGAAAAAGCAAATAAGACAATTAGTGGACGTGGTCGAAAAAATAAGAAAAACAATTTTGAAGTCCTGACGTTGTTATGTGTTAAAAACAAAGCTTAATTACAGAAATAATAAAAAATAATTATTCTAATTAACTAATAAAAAATAAAAAAATAATTGTCCTAATATAATTATCCTACCTATGAATTTTAATTAATAAAGCTTAACTAATTAACTAATAACAAAATAATTATCCTAATATAACTATCCTACCTATGAATTCTAATTAACAAATCTAAACTAATTAACTAAGAACAAAATAATTATCCTAATATAATTATCCCACCTATGAATTCTAATTAACAAAGCTTAACTAATCAACTAATAACAAAATAATTATACTAATATAATTTATGGATGTGATGTGTTGAAAATGTGGTGATTTGATATAAGATGGTTGTGCCGAAATTCAGCTTGTGTGTGGTCGAGATATGTGGAGCTCACATGGGTCGGTGCGTATCAAAGTGGAACTTGAAATGAAACATGTTGTGGGATGAAGTGTGACAGGCTCGGGATAGTCGGATGCAGGGATGGTTAGCTCAGGATAATTGGTGAGGGAGGTGGTTGGGAGTGGTTGTGAGGAGGAGGGAAAATAGAATGAGCGTGTAGGAAGCTACATGGATTTTGGGGAGATAAGATCTACGTGGTGAGTTGAGTGTGGAAGCAGTTCAGGAAGAGAACAGAGTTGGGTTCGGGAGTTGTTTTGGAGTTAGGTACAAGTGGGAAGGAAGAGTGATGGGCACAGAATTATGGCTTGGCTGAGGTGGAGGATATGGGAGCTCAAGTAGAGGAGAAAGGTGAGATCTGTGAGGATAAATATGAGTCGAGGGTGCAGGTACTCAGGTCTTCTGTCGGTAGGGAATAGATCGAAGTCGGTGGAAATTAAGTTGTGCGAGGATGACTCAACAGAGAGGATAGTCGAGTCACAGAGTGGTGTAAGGAATTGGGGATGGGGTGGAAGTTGGGACTCTATGTGAGAAAGGCAAATAGGATCTTAGGGAGAGGGAGATAAGTGGGAGAATAACTGAGGGACAAGGTTGAGGGGAGTGGGGAGTTGATTGAAATAGAGTCAACATTGGGAGTTGAGAACATGGAGGAGAAACTGACCGAGATGGGTTTGTGGGTGAGTTGAGTAGCTCAGCTGAGGGGTATGTGAGGTTGGTGGTGAGGATGGAAGGAAATAATTCACGAGGAAGAGGAGATGGGGGATATGTGGGTAGATAGGTAGAGATCTTGGGAGTAGGGAGTTGTGAAATGGGGTAGCTTGGGTGGTAATGGTTGAGTGGTTTGGAAATGAGGTGAGGGGTTTGTGTGTTGGGTCGAGAGTGGATTGAGAAGATAACTCGGGTTGGGAGATGGGTTTCTGAACAGGTATTGAATAAGATGTTGAATCAAGTGGTGAGGGGAGTAGCTCAAGATATGGGATGATAGCTCGGGTAAGGTGATGGGATCTCGAGGAGGTAGAAACAGAGGGAGGAGGAAGGAAGGGATGTTGAGTTGGATAGGGATAGATGGGGGGATAATGTAGGATGATAATACTAATTTTTTTAATTTTCGTTTTATTTTATTTATTTGATTTCTTTTTATTATTATTATTTAATAATAATAACAATAAAAACTTATATCAATTATAAATAATTGGATAGCAAACTAGTTGAAAACAAGAAAATGACTTCCCTCAATGACAACAAAAATGAATAAATGTATGGATCACACCACATGGATGGAGACAATACTAAATATCTTGTAATCGGGTGAGTCTACAAATGAAATAGTTGTAACATATATCTAGATTGACAAGAAATATAAAACACAATAACTATATTACGTACGACACCTATACAAGGTGAACAAACATAAAAGTGACCAGGACTTGGGTTTGGTCCCACCAGGTGTGCAAAAATGTTCATTGAAGTTTCTTGCTTCTTGTCCAAATTAGTGTACGAGAAATCAATAAACACAAAACAACGTCGAATATGCAAGGACTTAGTACCTTGGAGATGGTGATGACTGATATGAGCACCAAGTAGATGATGAGCTCCTTGCTGTGATCTCGACAAACCTACAACTCAAAGAAACTAGAAAAAAATTACTTAGATATTTTATGTGGGCGCTTCCTGACAAAGCGGACCCGAGAAGTATTCACTTCCTCGGTGGCTGTCAACCCCCATGTGATAAAGAATAATGATAAAATGTAAGATGAACATATAACATGCAAGCTGATGAACAAGGGAACCTGAAGATGCTGGTATTTAGATGGTGATACTGATCTGATCCAAACACAACATGAAACATAAACCACGCTAAGTGAACCACCAAATCATGAGCACAGTATTGTCAGGATTCTAGTGTCATTATAAGGACATTGTGAGGATACTATGATAAACAAGAGGCTATAAATTCAAAACAGCATTTTCCCAAAATTTTCAACTTGTTTAGAAAAGGGGGCAAGGCCCATATTTATAGCCTAGGGTGGGGTTAGATTGTGGGTTATTAGGTAATCTGGGTCGGTTAAAGTAACCCTGGTTAAGAGACATGATGTGATCATGCGGGGCTCATAATTTGAATTATGAGGTTAAAGATATATGGATGTGATAAAGAGTGGGGAACATGATTGACATGGTTAGGTGCAATAATGCATCCCATTTTTGAATTTAGGAGTGGGGTGTCAGATGGGTATATTATTTCCCACGAATTAAATAAATTTAGGATATGTAAGATAAGACCAAATTCTAATTATCAAATGGTACCACATGCAGCCCATTTGATAATTAATTAATTAAGGGTGAGTAAATAGATGGAATTTACTAAAATTTAAGAAAAAGAATAGTGGGAGGGAAAGTTGAATCAAGGAAAATGAATGCAGGATGAAAGAGAGGTGTTACACCAAAAACTGGTGTCTACAACAATATGTCCAAGTAATTTACCTTCATGCACTAAAAAAATGGACTATACGGGATTCAAAGAGATTCCAAACTGCCTATAAAGCTGAAAAGTTTGCCTTAAATGTAAAATATGATCATCAAATTTCTTTGAAAATATAATAACATCATACAAATAAACAAGTATGCATTTATTTGAGAGGCTATGAAAATCCATGTCTATTACAAGCTGAAAAGTTGCACTAGAATTAGAAATTACAAAAGGCATTCTCTTGTACGCATAAGTACTTGTTATCCCAAATAAGCCCATGCTTATTTGCGTTAACTTACCTCCATTTTTTCCTTCCTTGTGCTTCAATCTGAAATTTTACACATTTTAGGCACTCAAAATTTTCTAGAAATGGATTCATCAGATGGGAAATTTCTTCCCCTTTCTAGAAAGGTAAAGAAGTCCTCCTAACTCCAAGTATTATGGGCCGGTGGGCCTTAGGAGGTTTTTTTGCCGAAGGCGGGTTAGCGGGCTCAGGGAAAAGTTTTTGCCTAGAGAATTGGCAGACTAGCAGGGCGTGAAGAGAACTTCAGGACTTAGCCTCTTTTGGCTAAAAATTTAAGGCAAATTACCATCCCGTAAGCCTGCGGAGAAATAAAATTTCTTGGCCCCAGCCAATCAGAAGATGACACGTGGCCAAGAAGGAACCACCGAAGTAGTGGAAGACTTTAAGACACTTAGGTATTTTTGTTAAAATGCACAAAAATCAACTTTAAACCCATAGGCTTGGCAAGGTTCTAAAATGCATCGGTGGGGGCACGAAAGAAAATTTTTCACTTCACCTTTTGGGCTAGAAGGTGCCAATTCATTTGTCAGCACGTAGGCCCAATGAAGGGGAAAAAACACACTTGCGGGGCCAAGGGGAAAGTGTTGGCACTTAGAATTTTTGGGGCTAAAAACATAAAGTAAATTATTGTCCCACAATCCTGCAAAAGAAGATAAAGGAAAAATGCTTAAGGGCCCCACAACCAATCAAAAAGAGACATGTCATTGATGGGAAGGTGAGGATGTGGAGGAACTAAAGAAATTTTGGCTATTTTTTCTAAAAGGTTTAAAGGCATGAATTGAGCCATGTCTCTGTGGCCAATCGCAAGATGACATGTGGCCATCTATGCAAGGGTGGGCCATCGGGGGTATAAAGGAAATTTTGGCTCTTTTGTCAAAAATATAAAGGAATAAGATTGAACCACACCTTCGCAACCAATTAGAAGGTGCCATGTGTCAAGCTGTTATCAGTGGCGGAAGGTGGGCATCGGAGGAAATTTAAGATTTTTGGATTTTTGTTGAAAAGTTTCAAAGCATGTAATGGATTCGCAGTCCCGTTAGACAATGAGAGAAGGCCACGTGTCATTTCTGAGACACGTCACCAGCGGAAGGTGGGAAGTCGAGAGACTTTGGGAAATTTTGCACTTTTGTTCTAAAAAGGCAAAGTTCTAGTTCTTGGCCCTTGCCAATCAGAAGGTGCCACGTGTCACAACGGAGTTGCGGGCCCACATAGGTTTCTAGGTTTTTTCAAAATTTGTGAAAAAAGGGAGAAAAGGAAATTTTGGGCCCATGAACCCGATTTTCACAATTTTTTGCCCTTATTTGGTTGCATAAATTCAAATGGGCATATATTTTGATCTAGTGGTTGAAATTCCACAAAACTGGTACCATTGGAAATCTCTCGATGCCCTCTTCAACATGGATGCTTCAAGTTTAAATTTTGGTAAAGTTTTATTGGAGAAAAATGAATAAAAGTCCCGAGCATGGGAAAAAATGCAAAACAAACATCCAACCACCAAAATTTAATGTGGTATGGAATCCATTTTTCTCCAGCATGGTTGAATACACTGGAAAATAGATTTATGAAGGTGCCCTTGCCATTTTAATGGATCTTGTCAGGTGGTTGGACCTTCAAATCAAATTTTCCCACGTTTCTCTCTCCTCTGCTTTCTGCTTCATTGATATATGTCAATTTTTCACTCATTGTAAAGGGTTGGACATTTTTTGCTCCCCTCTTCCCCTTGGTAAGTGAATTTGTGGAGTTTCAAACCTCCCAGATAGACTGTAAATGCAAAATTTCCTTGTTACTATTGTAATGCATCGTATTAAGTTGTGAGAGGAATAATACATGTTCTATGGATGATCTTCATCCCTTTCTGTGTCATTTGTTGTCTTCTGATCCTTCATTATAACTTTGGTTATTTGTGCATGCTATTGTGTTGCATTCTTCTGGTTTGTTTCTATCAACAAGGAAATTGTCCATCATTCCTTTGGTGCATCACCTTGTTAGATTAGGTTTAATTTTATTGCATCCTTTAACTATGCCCCCTTGGAAATTAGAGTAGGATTTAAAAAAGAACCTCGAAATTTCATGCTTACACATAAACAGAGGGATAGGAACTGTTAGTGCAAATCAGCAACACCCTTGGATGTTTTCTCAAATTTATAGTTTGATAATGGGCATCCAGTGTAATTGCACAACATGGAATCTTTTCCCTAAGTGTGGGAATTGTAAAAATGGGAAAAAATTCTCCAGATTAAAGGTTGGTTCCTCTACTCCTTTGATCAGATGTATGCATGAAATTTACAGAGGTTTAACTCAAAATCCTACTCTAATTCTACCAAGGAGATAAGGATAGAAGAGAGAAAAGAAGATAAAACTAAACTAACAAGGTGATACACCAAAGGAGTGCTGAACATCTATTTCTGTAGATTGACAAAAATTATAAAAATGCAACAAAAATCATGCACAAATTGCTAAAATTGTAATGAAGGATCAATATAGAGCAAACAACACAAGAAAGGATTGAAAATTCATTCACATAGCTTGCATTGTCATTTCCATTTTTAAATACAGTGCATTACAACAACAAAGAGGTAGAAAACATGGTGTAGTCCTAAAAAAGGTCTGATATTCCACAAATTCACTTGTTAAGGTGAAGGAGGGAGCCTGCAAAACATAAAAAATGTCCAACCCTTTACAAATGAGCCAAATCTAGCTTTTAACAATGAAAACCTGAGTTCAGGAAGGAGAAGCACGGGAAAAATGAAACGAATGATTCAACCACCAACTAGATCCATCAAAATAGCATGGGTACCCTTAAAATTTCATTCCCCAAGATTTTCAACAATGATGGAGAAGAATGGAAGCCATACTGCATTAAAAATGGTGGTTGAATGTGGATTCTGCTCTTTTCCCCATGTCAAAGGTGTTTTTCTCATTTCTCTCTAACTAAACTCTAACAAAAAACAAAATTGAAGATTCCATAGTGTAGAGTACTTCAATAGATTTCCAATGACACAAAAATTGATAAAAACCAAGCTCTGGATCGAAAGATATGCCCCTTTGAAGATTTAGGGCAAAACTAGGGAGAAAATCCAGTTGGTGGGCCGAAACCTAAAAATTTTGCCCTTTTTTGAGTTTGGGAAAAAATCCCCAAAAATCTCCACGCCCTGCCACTCTTCTACCATGTGGCACATTCCCATTGGTCCACAATTTCAAATGACCATTTTACGCTTTTTGAATTTTAGAAAAAATTCCAAAATTCCTTCGCGCCTTGCCGCTCCGGGACACGTGGCATACTCCTATTCGCTGCGGGCACGTGCTCCAAATTTTTTCTTTGACATTGCCAACCACTTTGGAAAATTTGCAAATTCTCCCTGCTCCTCTGACCTCCACCAAGAATAGGACGTGTCACACTTTGATTAGTCCGCGGGGACTTAACCAAAATTTTCATTTCCTCCTTGGCGGGCCTGCGGGCCAATTTTTTCCTTTGTGCCTTCACTACTTTGGCAAAAAAAAAAAACCAAAGTTTACTCCACCTCTCCGACTCCCGCCGGTCTCATGGACACGTGGCACATTCCCATTGGTTGCGGAGCTCTGGGAAAATTTTTCCTTTGCGCCATTTTTTTACGACTTTTTCAACTTAACCCCCTCTGGTCCGACCTCCACTGCCACGGGCACCTCCTCATTCGTCCGTGGGACTCAAGCCATTTCTTTTCCTCCGCGGGTCCTTGGGAAAAAAAATTATTTTGCGCCCCATGCACTCCTTGGTGATTTTTTCTCTAACTTACCTCTGCCAACCTGCCATTCCGTCGCCACGTGGCACATCCTCATTCGTCCATGGACCTTCCCAAAGAAAATTTCCCTCAAAAACTCTGCCGAGCCATAACTTACAAAATACAAGGAGTTAGAAGGAAAAGTTTACCTTTTTGGAAAGGTGAGAAAATTCTCTATCTGATGAAGCCATTTCCAGATAATTTGAGTGCTTGAAAAGTGGAAAAATTTGACTGAGGCACAAGGAAGGAAGGAATGAAATAAAAGTTACTCAAAATAAGCAAGGGGCTTATTTTGGATAACAGGAACCAACCTCAATCTGGAGATTCTTTCCAAATGCAAAGTACCACACTTTGGGGAATAATCCATGTTGTGAAATCACACCAAATGACCCATTTCTAAACTGCATATCTGAGAGGTCAATTTGGGGGTGTTATGATTCTGCACTAACAATTTTGGCACACCCGGTGGGAGAAATAGGTCTTCACTTTAATTACAACAAGATAGATGTGCACTTGTTGTAAATTTCCAGCTTGTATAAAGCTGTAATTACACATCAGGCGACTCCACAGGGGATAGAATCTACTGGTTGAAACAGTCTGAGTTTGGTAGATTAATGAGAAGAATCCAGACAAGATCAATAACTAGAGAAGAGGGATTATTTGCCTATCTACATTTATCCCCAGAAAGAACAAGGAGAGTAAGAAGAGTTCAAATATCTCCATCTCCACCAAATAGAACTCTTTCAACACCTCCACCTGTAAGGCCTTTCATATAATCAATAAGGGGTCTTAGGAAAATCAAGATGGCACAACCAAATCCTTATGTCAACTTCACTAGCAACAACCCACTTTCCCTCAATGCACAAAATCTAGTTCTAGTTGTAGTATTGAAGAGCATCCCATTTTTCACTAGAGAAAACCAAACCAATCCTGGTGACCATGTCTAAGACATTTCAAATGTTTGTGCAATCCATGAAATTTTGGAAATGGATATTGTTGTTAAGTTTTTGGAATCCTCCTTTAAAGGTAAAGCCTTGCAATGGTTCAGAATTCTGATAGCATGCTCTATCACAAGTTGGGAAAATCTATGCACAACCCTCCATAACCAATTTGGAGAAAGGGGGGATAACTTGTCTCTATTGGAACAAATGGCAACCATCAAGAGGGATCCCAATGAACAACTAACTGACTTCAACTTTAGATTTCAAAGAACATGGGATAGAATTCCATTGCCATGAGACCAACAGCTGAAGGTGCCTTTCTATACTTTCTCAAAGCTTTAAATTATAATAGTGCAATGTTGATTCAATCCATGAGAGGTGTAACCTTACCTGCAGCCTATAGTATTTCTATTAGAACTGAGAATTGTTTAATCCACGCTGGTAAACTTGCACCTAGACTACCCATTCCCCTATATCTAGAATTAGGAAATTCAAGTACTAGTGAAACACCTACTTTAGCTCCTATTCCTACCCCAAGAAATCAGAGTTCAACTGAAGCTTCTACCTCATCTTCCAATGCCTCAAATGAGCTCCAAGAGGTCATGAAACAATTGCAAAATTTGGTAATGAGTTGGTAATGCTTAAGAGGTAGCAAGCTCAAAATTTTAGACCTTCTTATTAACTTAAAACTCAACCCAACAGACCACCATATCAGCCTAATAGGCCACCCAACCCAACTGCAAATTAGAATCAAGACATGCCTCCTGCCAATAGATCATTCCAGCCTTACAATTCTAATGCTCCATCTACATCTAGAGCCTTGGTGCCAGTGCAAAATAACATGGCTCAAGAATATGATTGGAGTTTCCCATGCATTCAACCTCACAACTAATCAATGTGCATCAATGGTGCTTTTAATCAAACCTTGATGGTGAAAACAACTGGTGTAGAGCAAGAAACAAGTCACGAGACAAACCAGCCACAAGGAACATATCAACAAGAGGCAAATGCAAATGAGACCACACTTGTGAATTAGCAGGCTAAAGATTTTTGTGGAATGAACCAAACACCTTCTCAAAGTGTAGCAGCTAAAACAAGGTCAAAGAGGAGGAACATTGGAGAAGGGAAGTCATCAAATTCAAGTGACTCACAACCCTCCATTACTCCACAAGGTGTTAACAAGCAAGGTGCAACCCCCAATGTACAAGGTCAGCCCAAGCCACCTTTTAGACTAGCTCAAGTGCCAGCTGTAATAGCCCATGCACAAGAAAAGAATGTGTAGAGAAAAGGGAAACAAAGAGACATCTCATTCCCTTTCAAAATCATTGAGCAGATGAAGAAGACAAATGTGAACATATCAATGTGGGAATCATTAGCTATCCTAGGAGAAAGGGATCTATTACAAGCTACCATAGCAAACTGGTTAGCATCAAATCAGCCACCCAATCATCAAGAAAATTTGATCACTAATGTAGCTCAACCTGAAGGAAATCATGGGGGAAAGCTAGGTAAAAATTTGAAGCCCCCTCCATTCTATGTATCATTGATCATTGGGGATAAACTGTACATAATTACATGATTGATTCTGGAGCAAGTAGTTATATAATGCCAAAGCAAAAAGCTGATCAGCTAGGCCTTCAATATGAAGTCATCTCCAAAGGTGTAGTGCTACTAGATGGGATAGGAGTAGCTACAGCAGGATTAATCAAAGATTTGAGCCTTACCTTGCATGCATGCCCTAATGTCACCATCTTACAAGATATGTTAGTCATAGATTTTCCACCACTCTTTTCCTTGTGCTTGTCAAGAGACTTCACTGCCAAAATTCGGGGCTATTTTTCTACTTATTGGTCACACATGTTATTTAGAACAAGATATGGAGCTAAGGCTACAACCAGATCCAAGCCAATTGTAAATTTTCATATCGAACCTCACACACAAAGCCCAATCAATGAAAAATGTTCAAATTTTGATAAAGAGTATTATCCAAGCACCGATGAAGCTGATACTAAGGTAGGATGCATTCCGGACTTAACTCTTGATGAATGGGAAAACAAGGTATATGCTTTTGACCCCTATAAGGAAATAGAAGAATCTGAGCTAGGATTCTATTGCTTGCATGAAAAAAATCATCCTCTCCCTAGCATCACCAAGCCAGACCACAAAGATGATAATGAGGTATGGCAGTTGTTATTTGATGGCTCAAGAAATAGACAAGGTGCAGGAGGAGGAGTTATGCTTGTTTCACCTCAAGGCATTAAGTATTATTCAACTTTTAGGTTTCAGTTTGCATGCTCAAACATCACTGCTGAATATGAGGCTTTGATCCATGGATCACATTGGGCAAGGAAGAGAGGCATTAGAAACTTGCAAGTCTTTGGTGATAGTGAGATGATTGTTAATCAAGTAAGAGCACAACATGTTGCAAAGAATGACTTGCTCAAGAGCTACAAAAATAGGGTATGGGATCTCATTTTGGATTTTGGAACTTTTAGAATCAATTCCATCCCAAGGAAGAAGAATGAAGTTGTTGATAGGCTTGCAGAAGTTGGAGCAACTTTTGATGTTGTGGAGAGTATCAAAAGAGACAAAATGCAACCACACATCCATGTGATTTTGAGGCCAGCTGTCCTAGATAATAACACAAGTTGGCAAGTGTTTGAAAATGATCAACAAATTGTTAATTTATTGTAAGAGAAAGCTGAGTTCTCTACCAAAAAGTACGAAAAGTTAGAGCAACAATATGGGGATCAAGTAATGCAACTACGAACAAAAAATATCCTAAAGGGTTTGTGACACTGGAGTCAATTTTCAATCCTAATGACCAATTTTGTAAGGAGAAAGCTAACATACAAGTCAAAGGAGAAGATTAAGAACCCATCTCCGTTGGAGAGAAAAAAAATTCAAATTAGAAAAGTGGCCACTAAACAAGAAATGTATGAGTTCACACAAATTTTTTAAGAGTTCCTAGATGTATTTTCTTAGAGCTATGAAGACCTGAGAGGTTTCAATATAAAGCTAGCACAACACACAATTGAACTGGATCCAAATGCTAAGCCAATCAGGAAAAAGCAAAGGCCATTCAACCCAAACATTGAGCCTCTTATGAGGAAGGAGCTAAACAAGTTGATAGAGGCAAGCATTATTTTCCCAATCAAGAATTCAAGATGGGTTGCAAACTTGGTTCCAGTCAGGAAAAAGAGTGGATAAATTAGGTTGTGTGTGGATTTTTGAGACTTGAATAGAGCATCCCTCAAAGATCATTACCCACTTCCATCAATGGAGAAAATCTTACAGGTTGGTTCTGGCTCTGAGAAGTTTTCATTGATAGATGGATACTCATGATACAACCAGATAATGGTGAAAGAAGATGACCAGTTCAAGACATCTTTCACCACCAAATGGGGGACCTAAGCCTACAGGAAGATGCCATTTAGATTATCTAATGCTGGAGCCACCTTTCAAAGGGCCATGGACATGGAATTTAAGGGATTGATCAACAAAATAGTACTAATATATCTTGATGATATAATTGTGTTCTCTAAAAATGTTGTAGATCATCTCTTTCATATGAGATGGGTGTTTCAAAGGTGTAGAAGATTTGGGGTATCATTGAATCCCAAAATATTCATATTCCTGGCTCATGAGGGAAAAATCCTCAGTCATATTGTTTCCAAGGAGGGGTTAATAATTGACCCAGAGAGAGTTGAAGCAATAAGAGCATTGCCATTGCCAAGTCACAAGAAGGCCCTCCAAAGCTTCTTAGGAAGGATTAATTTTGTCTGCAGGTTTGTTCTAAACATTGCTGCCCTTGTCAAGCCAATAACGTTGATGTTAAAGAAGAGCATGGCATTTTGGTGGATAGCTAAAGGCAAAGGAAATTTTGAGGCTATCAAAGAAACTATATCACAAGCTCCAACTCTTGTGAACCCATATTTCTCCAAGGACTTCGTGCTCTATGCCTTTGGAGGAAGCGACACAACCTCTACCATCTTAGTGTAGTAGAAAAAAGATAATGTAGAGCAAGCAATCGCCTCCTTCATCCAAATCCTAGTAGACTATGAAGTAAGATATTATTTCATTCAAAAACACGTCCTTGCAGTGATCAGAAGTTTAAAGAAATTCAAACACCTAGTCTCAAACAATAAGATCCAGTTGTTAGTCTCTCATGCAGGGAGTTAAAGAATTCCTTCTCAACAAGGATTGGAATGAAAAGTGTGTAGGATGGATCACCTGCATAATGGAATATGACATTGAGATCAAAGTCACTAAGTTGGTCCATGGGAAAGGTCTATGCGAGCAATTAGCCTCAAGTCAACAAGTTGAATCAAATAATGAAGAAGAAGTTGTTTTGATCCTACAAGATGCTCAAGGGAAAGAAAATGATGAAGTACCCACCCCTTGTTGGACTCATAATGTAATACATTTCTTGTAGAGAGGCATTTGCCTTCCAGAAATGATAAAAGCAAAGAGGAGATATTTTAGATTGCAGGACATTCCATATGTGCTTGTTGATGGCATTATATTCAGAAAAGATATCAATGGTGTTCTGCTGAGGTGTATTGGAACATCTCAAATTGATAAAGTGTTACAAGAATTCCATGATGAAGTAGTTGGAGGTCATTTTGCTCCATGGGTGATAGATCTCAAGATCATGAGGGCGGGTTATTATTGGCCCAAGGTATTTAGTGACTGCTATGCATGGATCAAGAAGTGTAAAAAATGTGCATTTTTCACAGGTAAAGAGAGGCTAGCAACACTCCCATTGCATCCAATTTCAGTTTACTATCCATTTATGCAATGGGGATTGGACTTCATTAGATTCATCAATTCAAAGTCAAGCCAAGGCCACAAGTGGATCCTCACAGAAAAAGATTACTTCACTAAGTGGACTGAGGTAGTAGCACTCAAAGAGGCCAATGAATCTATCATACTAGATTTCTATGAAGGGATAATAACAAGGTTTGGAATACTAGCCACCATCATATCAGAGAATGCCTTGGAATTCATAGGTTCTAAGATCACTGATTGAGATGTTAAGAATGGAATCTATTTGAGCACTTCATTAACCTAATACCCTTAGGGTAATGGCCAAGCTGAGTCCATAAACAAAAACTTACTAAGGATTATCAGAAGGAATCTTGATGAAAATCAGATAACTTGGCATACTAAGCTCAAATCAGCTCTATGGGATGATAGAATAAAACCCAAGAGATCTACAGGAAACTCTCCATTCAAAATTTTTTATGGGAAAGAGGCAGTGTTGCCTATATCACTTGAGTTGCCAACATTGGAACTCATGAAGCAGTTAGAGTTGTCTGAGTTTGAACCAATCGAAGCAAAGTATGTAGAGATGATGAAGTTGAAAGAAATTAGAGAGCATTCAGTTCAAGAATTGGAAAAGGATCAGGCCTTAGTAAAAATATGTTTTGACAAGAAAACAAAAGCAAGGACCTTTCAATAAGGGGATCTAGTATTAAAGTGGGATGCAGACCGGGAAAAACTAGGAAGACATTCCAAGTATGATGCCATCTGGAGTGGCCCCTACATGGTCACAGGGTGTAAAAGTAGCAATTCCTTCTAATTGTCTACATTGGATGGTGAAGAATTTCAAATTCCAGTGAATGGGATCTACCTCAAACATTGCTGCTGAAAAGAAAGGTTTCCCCTTTGTACATATTAGTTTAGATTTTCAATTCCTCCAAGTGCTTATGCACATTGTCTTGTTGTAGTCTAGTTTTCTTTTTTACTAAGTTCTTTGCACACTCTCCATGTTCTACTTGGAGCATGTATGATTTCTAGTTTT
Source organism: Taxus chinensis (assembly GCA_019776745.2). Taxonomy (NCBI): domain Eukaryota; kingdom Viridiplantae; phylum Streptophyta; class Pinopsida; order Cupressales; family Taxaceae; genus Taxus; species Taxus chinensis. The sequence continues at coordinate 92,359,285 of CM034156.1, forward strand.
GTACATAGTGTTGTTGTGGATTTTTGTTGCTCTCATGCAGTGTTTTGGACTTGGCATTTGGTCAAGACTAGTTTCAGTTCTAATGGGTTTCCACGTAGCCCAGGGGTCGGTTTTCAAAGTTTAGATCAGTAGTAGGATATCAATCATGACTCTGTGCCCAATGGACGCTTCAAGGTAGCTGATCACGTCATCTAGTAGGTAGATGACCCTTCTGAGTCACCAAAATTGTTATCCCAAATAAGCCCATGCTTATTTGGGTTAACTTACCTCCATTTTTTCCTTCCTTGTGCTTCAATCTGAAATTTTACACATTTTAGGCACTCAAATTTTTTTTGGAAATGGCTTCATCAGATGGGAAATTTATTCCCCTTTACAAAAAGGTAAAGAAGTCCTCCTAACTCCAAGTATTTTGAAAGTTATGGGCCAGTGGGCCTTCGGAGGTTTTTTAGCCCAAGGTGGGCTGACAGGCTCAGGGAAAAGTTTTTGCCAAGAGAATTGGTGGGGTGCGGAGATAACTTCAGGACTTAGCCTCTTTTGGCTAAAAATTTAAGGAAAATTACTAGCCTGCAAGCCCTAGAGAAATAAAAGTTTTTGGCCCCAGCCAATCAAAAGATGACACGTGGTGAGGAAGGAACTAGCGGAGTGGTGGAAGAATTTTAGACACTTTGGAATTTTTGTTAAAATACACAAAAATCAACTTTAAACCCACAGGCCTGGTAAGGTTCTAAAATGCATCAGCGGGGGTGTGAAGGAAAATTTTTCGCTTCACCTTTTGGGCTAGAAGGCGCCAATTCAATTATCAGCCCACGGGCCCAACAAAGGGGAAAAAGCACACTTACGGGGCCAAGGGGAAAGTGTTGGCACTTAGCCTTTTTTGGGCTAAAAAAATAAAGTAAATTATCGTCCTGTAATCCCACAAAAGAAGATAAAGGAAAAATGCTTAAGGCCCTTGCAACCAATCAGAAAGAGACATGTCATTGATGGGAAGGCGAGGATGTGGAGGAACTTAAGAAATTTCAGCCATTTTGTCCAAAAGGTTTAAAGGCATGAATTGAGCCACGTCTCCGTGACCAATCAAAAGATGACACATGGTCATTGGTGTAAGGGCGGGCCATTGGGGGTATAAAGGAAATTTTGGCTCTTTTGTCAAAAATTTAAAGGATTAAGATTGAACCGCACCGCCGCAACCAATCAAAAGGCGCCACGTGTCAGGCCATCGTCAATGGCGGAAGGTGGGCGTTGGAGGAAATTTAAGATTTTTGGATTTTTGTTGAAAAGGTTCAAAGCATGAAATGGAGTTGTAGTCTCGTCAACCAATGAGAGAAGGCCACGTGTCATTTCTGATACACATCACTAGCAGAAGGTGAGCCGTTGGGAGACTTTGGGAGATTTTGCACTTTTGTTCCGAAAAGGTGAAATGCTAGTTCTTGGCCCCTGCAAATCAGAATGGAGCTGCAGGCCCGCAGAGGTTTTTGGGTTTTTGTAAATTTGTGAAAAAGCGGAGAAAAGGAATGTTTGAGCCCTCGAACCCGATTTTCACCATTTTTTGCCCTAATTTGGTTGCAGAACTTCAAATGGGCATATCTCCCAATCTAGTAGTCAAAATTCCACAAATTTTGTACCATTGGAAATCTCTTGATGCCCTCTTCAACATGGATGCCTTAATTTTGAATTTTGGTGAAGTCTGGTGGGATAAAAATGAATAAAAGTCTCGGGAACGAGAAAAAATGCAGAACAGACATCTAACCACCAAAATTTAATGCGGTATGGCATCCATTTTTCTTTAGCATGGTCAAATACATTGGAAAATATATTTATGAAGGTTCCCTTGCCATTTTAATGGATCTTGTCAGGTGGTTGGACCTTCAAATCAATTTTTTTCATGTGTCTCTCTTTCCTCTGCTTTCTGCTTCATCGATATATGCAAATTTTTGGCTCTTTGTAAAGGGTTGGATATTTTTTGTTTTGCAAAGCTCCCCTCTTTCCCTTGGAAAGTGAATTCGTGGAGTTTCAAACCTCCCAGATAGACTGTAAATAATCAGGGGGCTTATTTTGGATAACAGGAACCAACCTCAATCTGGAGAGTCTTTCTAAATGCAAAGTCCCACACTTTGGGGAAGACTCCATGTTGTGCACTCACACCAAATGACCCATTTCTAAATTGCAGATCTGAGAGGTCAATTTGGGGGTGCTGTGATTCTGCACTAATAGTACCAAACTTCATGGTGAAGGTTGTTTTGTGTCTATCTTATTCATGCACAAGAATATGATTGTATCCATTGTAACCATCTAATAAGGAAAACCTATCTAAACCTGAAACGGTTCTTAAAATTTGATCCATATTGGGCAGCGGATAGTGATCTTTTAATGAAGCTTTATTAAGATCTCTGAAATCCACACACAACTAAATTTCACCATTCATTTTCCGAACAGGCATAAGGTTGAGAACCCAACTTGAATGCTTGATGGGAAAAATAATTCCTGATTCAATTAAATTTTACAATTCTTTTTTCATTAATGGATCAATCTTGGGGTTAATAGGCCTTTGTTTTTTCCTAACAGATTTTGAATTTGGCTGTAATTCAATAGTATGTTGTGCCAAACTAGGATCAAAACATTTAAGATCTTGGTATTTTCAAGAAAAAAAATACTTGAATTCTTTGCATAAGCTGATAATTTTTTATTTTTTTTTCTATTAAGGAACATACCTTTCCAATCTACAATTTCTTCCCATCATCAACTTAAATTTCTTCAGAGTTATCAATGTGTGTTGAGATATTTTCTTTATCCTTTCTAAGTTGGTCATCAGAACTGAAAATATCTTATAACGTAATAATCCCTTGAGGTAATTTTTTTGTCTTCAGCTGTACAATTTGATCACCGTATTGGTGTTGTAATTTCTCCCAACTAATTGCAGAAAATTCAGCTTGTTGCTGCAAAAATCTGTAGTTTTTTTTATCATGTTCAGAAACCTTCCAATTTTCTTCATTATCAGGCATTGAAGGTCTAATTATTATCTTTATATGAGGTATTTTTTTCATTTTTAACTTGTTCTAGCACTTCAAAGCTAGTTCCAACTGCTGCAATTCTATCTGCATGCTTATTTTCAACTCTTGAGACTAATCAAATGTTAATAGCTTCAAAATCATTCATCAAGTCTGAAACTCTATGGTTGTAATATTTCAACAATGAATTCTTACAAACATTATAGTTCTTAACTTGATTTATAACTAATTCAGAATCACCATAAACTTTAACATGTTGATTCCTCTCTTTCTGGCCTAATGTAGGCCATGAATTAATGATTCATATCTAGATACATTATAATTGCATGAAAATTGTATACTTAGAGCTGAAAAATACCTCTGATTTGAAGGGGAAGTCAACATCAAACCTATACCTTATCCTTTCTTGTTCTTTGCTCCATCAAAATAAAGTTGCCATAAGCCTTCTGTTGTACTTTCTATTTTGGAAAACAAGGGAATGGGTGCATTTTCTTCGTGAAGAAAATACACAATGAATAATCCTTATTTTATTTCATTTTAATTATCATAAGCATATTCTTCATGCACTTTTTACCCATAAACAAATTAGAGACACCATCTAATGTAGAAATTTGAGTTGGACATCAAAATCAGTTTGATTTTTGGCTACATAATTTTCTACAACATTTGGAGCATGAGGTTCAATATGAAATATAGCTAAAGGTTTTGAATTCGCTGTAACCTTAGTTCCATATCTCTAAGTGAAAAACAAGAAACACCAATCCAAAGAAATATAACCGACTATTTTTGTTGTAAAGTCTCTAGACAAGCAAAAAGAAAAATAGGGGGTCGATCCACAACAACTACATTGTTTAAAATTGAAGCATTGGGACAAGCATGTCAGGTTACCTCCAAATTTTTTATGACACCAACTTTTTTTGTTGTTGTCCCATCAAGCTGCAATACACTCTTTTATGTTGGTTCATATTGCAAGCCCATTTTTTCTACAATTGCTTTGGGCATGACTGTGTTGCTTGCACAGCTGTCAATCATACAGTTATGAACTAAATGATCACCAATAATAAGATAAAGATAAAAAAGAGGTGGTTTTATTATGTCATGAGCATTCAAAACTTTATGTGTCATCCATTTACCATCTTTCATACAATCTTTCTCAACTTTACCAAGAACAATATCAAATTTTTGAGCTTCTTTTTCTGTTGGTTTTTAATAAATCTGCAACTTAGCAAGCTCATGAGAAAGTAATTCTTGTTGTCCTGGAATAATCAAAGCATCCCATAAAGAAATACTGATATTATTCTTTTTCATAACCTCAACAAGATTAAATAAAGCTACACCAAATTTAGAATATGCTTTAGCAAAAATTGATTCAACTTCTCAAGCTTTAGAAATTTGAGGTATAAACAAACATCTATTTTTAGGGGTATGGGTGAATATTTTTGCTATTTATTGTGTGCATTGGTCAAGCACGCAGGTTGAATTTTTGAGGTACTATGTTTTGAAGCCCATTTTGGCCATTTTTTTCCCTTGAATGAGAACCAATTATTTCCTTTGAAATACTTTACAGAGGTGTGTATTATTTATTAACTCTTTTGAATTTACATTCCCTGAATTAATTAGCTTACCTTGCTACAAAATTGGTGTTTTTGCATAGTCTTAGTGTGCAAGTTATCTGTTGTGTTATTGTGATTAGTCTCTCAACATAAAAGTGTTTTTCCTTAGTATTGAGTTGAAACACATTGGTTTTTGCTCCTTTAATTTCTTATCAGTATATTCTCCATGCTACTCAGTCAAATCCCTCAAGAAATTTGGTGTATCACCCCATTTAATTTTAGTTTTAATCCATCCTTTACCCTTAAACCCCACAGTTAATTAGTTTTAGGATACATCAAAAAGGAACTAGCCTCGTAATCCCAGAGACTCACATCAACATAGGGATACCCACAACCTTGAGGTGTTTCTATTGTGTCTACACAAGTGAGGGAAAAGCAAGTGTAGAACACATGTTATCCCTTAATCACATGGTGCACTTCTGAGAGATAACACTACCTTAAATAATAGACAAGTGTGTTTTAATCTTTTAATTAGACAAATGAATTCCCAATTAATTAACTAAAATGAAATGAACAATCTAATCTATTTACCTAAAATAAATGAGCTGAAAGTAGTTAACTAAACAAACATTGATATTTATCTACTCTAAATTAATTAAAATAAAATAACTCTACAAACACAGACAAAGAACTAATTTCAAAAAAACAATCTACTTCTACACTAAAACAAAACAAACAAGGAATAATCAGATGTGGCTATTCCTATGTTGCAGGATGTGGAAATTGAATCTACCTTAAAGAATGATTATTCTAATTTGTAATTGTGGATATCTACTTCTTATAAATTCTTCACCTCAGAATCACAGGAAGAAATAAGCTTCTCAAAAGAAATTTCCTCTTTCCCCTGAGACTTCCCTGGTAAACCAAATAAATTACACAAGTAATTAACAATGAAGAAATGAAATAACAAGTGCAGATATAGAAGCTTCCTCGATGTTTTTGCCCATGCAGATATATAGGGATAAGAAGGGAAGAATTTATCAAGGGAAGTTTTCTTGTACATACACAAATCTAGTAATGAAATTTTTTAAATCTATAGATACTTTAACATGAAAAAGTGAAGAAATTTGTACATAATAAATTCCTCCAAATCCTTTCCCAAGAAAATCCACAGGGATAAGATGAAAAGAAAATATCAATGGAATCTTCTTATAGGTAAATGAATATTATATGAATTCTTCCTCTTAAAAAAATTATTGCTTCTATTGATTTAACGACAATATTCTAGAATAAAGCTTTGAAGAAATTGGAAGTATACCCCAAACCTAGATTTTTGTAGAGCTATAAAAATTTCTAGGTGTAATGATGGTTCTACTTTCTCCTCATATTCCTTTCTAGATATGAGAGTCCAAGTGATCTAGGGAACAATGTTTTTTGTACAAGAAATAAAAAATTAGGAAGAAAAGGGAGTAGATTGGAGAAAAATGCAAATAATAAGTAACAAAGAAGTTATCTGTGTTGTTTTTTACTTCTTGTAAATATTTCAATAGTGTTATGGTGAAATAAAAATCAAAATTCTTCAACCCATGCTACGGGTAAAAACTTGGATTTTATATAAAAATGATAGGAAATAAGTCGAGCACACTTAGCAATCAAGAAGTGCCAAATCACCTAAAAGAGAGGAAATCAAAATTATAATAATATTAAGTAGAGAAAAAGACTTCGATATGTATCCAAAAATATTTAAATCATCATAAATGATTAAGAAATGTGCGAGAAAGACACTTAAAATCTTGCAACACGTGTTCAAAAAATGTAGTTTGGAGTCTCAGATTAATGCTTACGGAATAGCTGATCTGCACAAACTGGTGGCTATGCAACCACTGAATAATTTATGGAACCATCATGGCGGTTATGTAGCCATCAGTTTAGGAAGACCAAAAATTGCATAACTATTGTGGCAGTTGCATAGCTTAAAGTCACAAAAACTAAGAAATGAGCATAAAACGACTCAAAAAGAGAGAAAATTTTGAGAAAAAAGATAAATAAATCAATGTAGGCATGCTGAAAGACAAAGGAGAGGATCTAGACTTCATCTTTGTTGTGGAAAATATATTTATCATCATAAGATATTTTTACTATATCCATAAATATAGCACCGTGCAATTTTGGGTACGTACAATGTTCTATTCATCTACTTTCTAACTCTATTATGCTGACTTGTGTACAAAGTTGTATTTTTTAATTTTATTCCACATTCCCTATAGAATTAATTGAATTCCTATGAGCATAACTCACTTGTATTTTCCATTACAAAAAAATTGATCTTCTTCTTCTGGTTCTTCACAATATATTGAAATAAACCTTTCATAATTTTATGAAAGGATAAAGTTTTCCAACACACTTGATTAGATAACACTTTTCCATTAACATTTTCTCATACTTAACTAGGTCAAACATTTCTATGAGCACATGATAGTGTGATTGTATACTTAACAAGGTCATCCTTCTCCTCGAGCATATTTAGTATGAAGTCACACTTGAATAGGATACCCTTCACCATGAGCATGTTCACGTCACCAAATAATTTGAAGAGGTTACCTCCCCATCATTCCTTTATATTACCTAATTATTTTTTGTCAATTATTTAAATATCAAATATATTCTACACACTTAAGATTCACATAATTGTATAAAAAATGCAACTTATTAGACTAGAAGCTATATTCATATTTTAATACCATTTTGTTATCAACATGATTATTCTGAATGGTAATTAATTAGAAAGAACTAAAAACCTAATAAATGACTATTGGTTTTCCTAAACACACACTTTGAAGAAAATTTTACACATAGATAAATTTATATTTTCATATTTGTTGTCCTCTCAATTTTCCCTGAATCTAATTTCGTGGAAATTGGAGCCCTGCTCATACGAAAGGGAAAATTTCTAAGTTAAGGCTCGTAGTCAATCAGGAAGGGACACGTGGCCTGCATTGAAAAGTCAACGGTGGGGGCATGGAATTTTGGGGGAAAGATTAGAATTTTTCCCTCTCCAAAATAGATAAAGTATAAAAGTGAAACACACCCCCACAACCAGTCAGGTGATGCCACGTGTTAAAGAATGAAATCGGAACAAAGGGCCTATGGAGGTTTTTGAGAATTTGAGCCTTTTGTTAAAAAAGAGTTTAAATGATAGATTTGAACCAAATTTCCTCAACCACTCAGACGACACCACGTGTCCGGCCTTTGGCGGAGCTGCGGGGGGATGGAGCAAATCAAGAAATCACGCTTTTTCTCCCAGATGTCAGGAAATGCAGATTTCTTCCCCAGGGTCATCGTTTCTTGGATCTTGCCACGTGTATGGTCCAAACTTGAAGGTAAAAGGGGGAAAATATAGCTAAATGTACTCATTTGGGTTTTTAATACCATTAACGAACCAGAGCTCTGCAAAATGCACAAATGGCTCACTCTTCATTCTTTTCTCTGTATCTCTTATCATTTCTCCATGAGATGCATTTCTGGTTGGTTTTGAAGCCGAATTGATAAGTTTGAAGGGATGTAAATTTTAATCATCAGAAACATATTTTATTGGGCATACGTGATAAAAAGGGATAAAACTTATCAATAAGCACTTGAGTGCTATGAAAGTGTTTAAAAGGTGGAAATGGCAGGACCACGTAAAGGACAAAATCATGAGATGGCCCCTGCCAAAATAATCATGCTCAAATTGACGAAATATTCGCCAAATATTCACCTTTTTGAACCTCATGTTTTCATAAGTGCGTTTGTTTCATGTCACTTTCCAAAAGAAGATCTGCAACAAACATTATCCCTTTCATATATTCTTTTCTTAGGGAAAAAGTATGGATGTATAGAAATTGTTATAAATATATGGCTTTGGCCATGGGAAAAGGGGATTCTGGTTTTCTGGGAAGGTTGTAAATTCTGAAGTAATTCAATACAAAAGTTATTTCTTTCTTATTTTCCTCTGTTATATATTTATCTCTCCTCGCTCGATTCAATGGATCATTTGTTTTACATTCAATAGAAACTTTGTGTTCTGGTCTGTGTAATATTTAGAACTTTGTGTCTGTAGATTTGTATCAGTGGTGAAGTAATTGATCCTTTTCTATATTTTCTTAGTTCAATGTGAGTAGGGAGATACTCTGCTAACTATATTTCCCCAAAGGATTGTTGTTTTCTTCCTTCTCCCATCCTTTTATTCTTCCATTCCTTCTGATTGATAATCTTTTAAGTATGAAAACATTTGAGAATATCAGGGTCCTAACACTAAGAGTTGTATATCTGTACATTTGATTTTTCCTACTTTCAATAAGGGAATCTCTCCTATTAAAGAGGAGGAACTTGTTGTTCCCTGACTGTGGTTTCAACCCATGTTCCATTCTGAAACCCAGTAGTTTTTGGCGACTCCGCTGGGTAATTCATTGCAAATGGAATCTAGTTTTTAATAACAACTTCTTGATCATCTTTGATCTGGCGACTCCAAGATAAACTCAAGGTAGAAGAGCCCTTGGGGAAGAAGACCCTCATTTCCAACTTTTGGATCATCGAGGTTTCTCCCTCCCTTCTTCATCAAGAAAAATAAGAGGAAAAAGATCTGCAAGCACTCCTTCTGCTAGAGACAAAACTTCTGCGAGTGACATCCCTCAAGATCAAATCAGTCCTAATTTACATGTTTTGATTCTTGTTGGTGTTTCAATTCCTCTCCAAACAATCTTTCCAAGGATGACAGCTCCTCTACCTTGGGGCGAAAGGGTTGGGCCTCTTGCTCTTCCCCAACCATTGCATGAATTTCCCTAAATTTAGAGGTGATGGGAAGGTTCATCTAGCTGAACATATTATGACCTTCATCGTGGCTTGTGGTGTTCTTGGGGTTGAACATGAGGATATCTCTGTTATAATTTTTGTGGATACATTACAAGATAATTTTGGTGATTGGTTTTATCATCTTCCTGCTAGATCCATCACCGATTGGAACACCATGACAACCTAGTTTGAGAAGTGTTTCAAGTATGCTGAGGATGCTCATGCCCTCTTGGCCCAAATTTCTCAAATCCAGAAAGAGTCACATGAGCCCATGAGGGAATTTGTGGCCAAATTCAATAGGTTGGTTAACAAGATCCCACTAAACACACGCCCTGTGGATTAGATCCAGAGATGTTTCTTCCATAATGCCCAACTGCCTGAAGTGAGATATGCACTGAGGAGAGCCAATCTTGCCACATTAGATGTTGATCAGAGATTTAATGTTAGTGTTGAAGATGATCTGATCATGTCTGGAAAGCTAAGGAGAGATTCATCCAAATTCAAAGCATCTCCTTCTTCCACATCTTCTCCTCGGGCTAGTGTTGATCAGTTGGTACAAAAACTTGCCAATGATCTTATTTCCCTCAAGAAGCAGTTCACCCAGCATGCTCCTTATTAGGATGTTCCTAGGAAGAATTTTCAACCCAGAAATCAATTACCTCCTACACAGACTAGACTGGCAATTGAAGGTCCACATGCTAAAGTTCCATTCAATGCAACATGTGAAGTGTTAGAGCCTGACGATGAGGAAGAGGATGGAATATTTTAAGAACATGAAGAGGAAGCTGATGAAGAATTAGAAGAGTTGAATGGATCTCAAGTCCATTTTCTCACCACTGAAGGTATAGATGAAGAGGATGATTATGAAGAAAGAGTTGTAAAGATAAACAATGAATCATATGTTGTCATGACTCGTGAGAAAGCCAACAAGAAGGAGAAAGTGGTGCAACCTACTAAAAGATCTAAGGATCCTCCTATGGTCATTCCAATGATTGCAAGGAGAGGAGCTCCTATTCCAACTTCTTCCAAACCCAAGGTAATTTTTGTTGTCCCTTCCTCCTCTGTTTCTACTCCTAAAACTTCTTGCTCTTCAAATGATAGAGTTGATAAGTCAAAAGTTTCATCTACTCCTATCAATGATGCTCCATCCACCTCTAGTTCTTTTTACATTATCAACCATCTCAAGGAAACTAAGATCCATATCTCAGAGGCTGAATTCTACCAAACCCATCCCAAGGCCTTTGCTAAAATGGTAGACTTTGTGAACTCTAAATCCAAGCCTTCATCCCCTAGTTCCAAAGGTCTCTTTACCACTCCATCTCCTTCATCTCAACTCAGCCTTGTGGCATTAGTCACTTCATCTGATGGCAAGATCGAACCATATTATGTCACTCTCCTCATAGCTAGCCATAAACTCAACAATTGTGTTATTGATTCTGGTGCTTAGATAATGTGATGCCTGCTAAAGTAGCTCATGCCCTAGGCTTAACGCTTACCCACGCTTTTGGTTCATGTTAATCAATGGATAGTAGAGAAGTACCATTGGTTGGGAGGATCAAGGATGTACAAGTAGCCTTTGCTGATTTTCTAGAGAAGAGAGTTTTAGCCACCATTTTGGTAGATGATATTCCCCCTTCCTATGGCATGCTGCTGAGTAGAAATTTTTGCAAAAATGTTGGGGGAGAAATCATGATGGATTGGTCACATGATCTTATTCCAGTGAATGGGAAAATGAAGAAGCTAATACTTGAGAAACAAACTAAATATATTGTGTAAAAAATAGATGACCCAAAGGCACAAATACTTTATGCAGACATTGGTCATGGTAACTACATGATCATGTCACAATATGAGGCTAACCATCCTAAGGAAGTATTTCTTGATCCTAATGGCATTTGGACTTTGGAATTTGATGGAAGCTGCTCCTCAGCTGGTTATGGAGCTGGTGTGGTGCTTATTTCTCCTGAAGGGAAAATTCACCCTTTCTCTTTCAAGCTCCAATTTGAAAACACAAATAATACAAATGAGTATGAGGCTCTCATCCTTGATTTAAGCATGGCAAAAGAGATGGGGATCAAGAATCTCCTTTCTCGTGGAGATGCAGAGCTGATTGTAAAACAGGTCAGAGATCTCTATCAAGTGAAGAATAGAAGGTTGAAGCATTACAAGAACCTAGTTTGAGATTCTATTGAGTTCCTTTATGCCTTTTCAATTAAAGCCATGCCAAGGGAAAGAAACACTATGACTGATTCCTTCGTTGTCTCGGGGTCTCTACTGATCCCTCGTCCAGATTTCTCCCAAGATAAATTCATCATTGAGATGATTCATAGGCCTAGTGTACCTGACAATGCAAACGGCTGACAGGTCTTTAATGATGATCAACACTTGCTTTCCTTCCTTGAACTTAGAGATAATTTTGATCAACTATACTTTGAAGGAGGTGGGAATCTACCTAGAGAGTGTGTGCCTCCAAATGAAGAAGATAACAAAGAAGAAATGGATCACGATGGCTGCATAAAACTAAAAGGTAATAAGATACCTAAAGGGATGGTAAGTTTGGAAGAGTTATTTCATAAAAATGATGGTACATCAAGTCCAAAACTTCCAAAGGAGCTTGATGAGACCAAAATATGTCTCATTATATCACCAAATAACATTCTTATTCTCTCTCTCAAAATAAAGATTTCAAGTGAATTTAGATGTAGTTTTAATAACAGATATCATATTTAAGGTAGAATATAGGATTTATCTTATTATCTCTGTAGAAATCTATTTGCAATCTAATTTTTTTTATTTCTTGATATTTCTTCTAAAGTTGGAATGCAATAGTGTCTAGAAAATAGGTCATAAGCAACTGTACTCCAAGTTCGTAGATTGCAGCTACCGAAAGTCTTCACATAGCTATGGAAATTCTTCACACAGCTACGGAAATGCCCAGCTATGGAAATTCTTCACGCAGCTATGGAAACGCCCAGCTAGTGAAAGGATTTTGGTTTGTTCCAAAATAATGTAAAGGAGTACCGAACTATTCAACCTACTCTTTGCTTCCACGTCATCAACCAAGAATATAGATCAAAACATGTGACAATCCAAAGTCATACATGCATGTGGCATTCTAAGAAAAATTCAAAGTCATGGACTTAGCACTCCTCCATTTTCTCTCCATGTTTCAAGGATGAGCGAATGGTGGAATAGTATTAGGAATGTTGAATAAGTACTCTCCCACTTTGTGTTCCTAGATTAAAGGGATGAGTTGTAGAAATATTCTCCACAATAAGTGGGTTTTTGTAGTCAAGTTTGTTTAGTATTTATTGCTTTGAATAAATCCGCCAGAGATTAGGTAGTTAGTTCTTGGAGTGTGGACCAAGTAAACTAGAAGTAATGTCTATAAATACCTCTTCCATATACTTGGAAAAGGGGCATATTTTGTAAATCATTTTTTAATCAATAAAAGTGCACTTTTAAAAGTTAATTGTAGTTTCTCCAAATCCAAAGGGAAGAGAATGGCCAAAAACCACTCTTCCTCAAGGAGGAGGATTTTTCTGTTATTTCTTAGCATATTTTATTTACCGCAAATTTATTTTAGTAGTTTAGTTTTTGTGTGTTTCTTTTTCATGCATGTTTGATTTCTGTATGTTTTCTTAGGAAGAAGTATTGTTGAATAAGATTTTCCTTTCTCCTTTTGCATACAGCTTTAGACACCGCCTTGGTTATAATGACACCAACTTTTCTATGAGTTGGTTAAATGACTAGTAATACAATAACCCGTCAGAGCTCAACAGTCTGCTGACTATGAAAAGATAAACATAGGGAGTCTTAACGAACCTATGCTAGTGAACATTGGAAAGTGATGCACACAAGAGGAGAGGAAGAAATCAACGAATCTGTTGAAAAGGTATGTTGATGTTCTTGCAAATTCTTATGATGATCTTAAAGCTTTTCAACCAAAAGAGATGTAACATTTCATTCCTCTAAATCCTGGGATCAAGCCCTTCTGGAAAAATCAGAGGCAGTATAACCCTAAAATTGTTGATACAATTTTTCAAGACATCCAAAAGTTATTGAAGGCTAAGATCATTTTCCCCATTCACCATTCAACATGGATTGCTAATATTGTGCCTGTCAGGAAGAAGAATGGTGAGATCTCAATTTTTGTTGATTTTAGGAACTTGAATCAAGCCTCTTTGAAGGATAATTACCCTCTCCCCACAATGGATCAAGTGTTGCAGGCTATTACAGGTTCAGAAATGTTGTCCATGCTTGATGGGTTCTCAGGATATAATCAAGTAGAAATAAGTGCTACGGATCAACATAAGACTACCTTTACCACTCCTTGGGGCACCTTTTCTTACAGGAGAATACCTTTTGGCCTCATCAATTCTGGTGCCACCCTTTAGAGGGCAATGGACCCGGCCTTTAGTAGTCTCAAGGGAAAATGCATAGTTGTATACCTTGATGATCTGAATGTGTTTTCAAAAACTAGAGTTGATCATTTCTAACACCTCGAAACTATCCTCCAAAAGTGTAGAGAGCATGGCATCTCCTTGAATCCCAAGAAATTTGTGTTTTGTGTCATCGAGGGAAAATTATTGGGACACATTGCCTCCAAGGAGGGAATTGAGATTGATCTAGAAAAGAGTCCAGATGAGTAAGCAAATCCCTATCCCCACAAACAAGAAGGGTGTGCACTCTTTCTTTGGCAAGAACAAATTCATAAGAAGATTCATACCTGATTTTTCTTAAATTACTTTGAACATAGCCCACATGATGAAAGGGAAGCATAATTTTGGTTGGTCCTCTGAAGGAAAAGTTGCATTTGAAGACTTCAAGAGAGCTATAGCAAAGACTCCAATCTTGTCATGCCCTGATTATAGCAAAGACTTCATTATCTACTGCTATGCAACTGAAAGTACTCTAGTTGCTATGTTGAACCAGGAGAATGATGAAGGTCATGAACTCCCCATAGCATTCATGAGTTATATTTTGAAAGCCCATGAGCTGAAGTACACCATGATGGAGAAACATGCTTTTGCAGTGGTCAAAGTTGTTAAACAGATTTGTTTTTACATCCTCAACTCTCATTCTATTGTGCTTGTTCCTGATGCAACTATTAAATCTATTCTTACACATCAAGAATTTGGAACCAAGAGAGGCAATTGGGTAGCCAAAGTTCAGAAGTATGATCTTGACATCACACCCACCAAACTAGTTCAAGGAAAGGGCTTCTGTGAACTCATTGCTTAAGGAGCTGACGCCAAATTGTCTAAGGAGGAAGTTGATATCCTTGTTGTTCTTTTCCTTAGCTCAACTGATGAATGGTATGCTGGCATTTCACACTTTCTTACTTATGGATAATTTCCATCCCAATTAAGTGCCAAGGATAAGAGAGCCATCAAATTAAGGTCTGCGTAATATGTGTTGTGGGAAAATGCATTGTTTAAACAAGGGATAGATGGAAGGTTTTTGAAATGTGTTGACAAAGAGCAACAAAAGAAATTGTTCTCAGCTTTTCATGACCAGGCTTGTGGAGGTCATTTCTCTTCTGCTGTCACAGCCCACAAAATCCTTCGTGCCGGGTATTATTGGCCTACCCTGTTCAAAGATACATCAAAGTGGGTAGGCAAGTGTGAAGCATGTCAAACATTTGTTAGAAGACCCAAATTGGCTGCTTTACCTCTCAAATCAGTGGTGATTGAAGAACATTTTCAACAATTAGGTTTGGACTTCATTGGGACACTCAATCCATGTTCAAGTGTAGGGCATACTCATGTTTTGACTGCCACTGATTATTTCACCAAGTGGGTGGAAGACATTCTAGTTAAAAGTACTACTTCTGAAGTAGTATGCAACTTCATCAAGGAGCACATCTTAATACGGTTTGAGTTAGCAAACAAGGTTGTCACTGACAATGCTTCCAATTTTTCTTCTACTGAGATGATGGATTTCTGCTATGGCTATGACATTTCCCTTGCCCACTCCTCATATTACTATCCCCAAGGGAATGGGCAAGAAGAATCAACTAACAAGAACATGGTCACCATTGTTCGGAAGCTTGTTAATGACTCTCAAAGGAATTGGCATAAGAAACTATATGATGCTTTATGGGTAGATAGGATTACACCTAAGAGAGCCATTGGAATGTCTCATTTTCAAGTGGTATATGGAGTTGAAGCTCAGCTACCAGTGACATTCGAACTGCAAGCCTTAAATTTGATGAAGGCTATTGAGGATGCCAACTTTACCAATTCATTTGACAAAAGAATTATGTACCTCCAGAAGTTGAATGAAGACAAATTACAAGTGGTTGATAGAATATCAGCTCATCAAATCAAGGTAAAGGCTCTGTTTGAAAAAAAGGCTAAACACAGAATTTTTCGAGTGGGAGATAGTGTTCTTCTTTGGGACAAAAGGCATGATCCTTGAGGCAGCCATGGTAAATTTGATTCCCTTTGGCTTGGTCCTTTTAAAATCAGACATCTTTCTAGTGAGAACTCTTTTTACTTGGATTACATGGATGGTTCTCCTCTCCCACTTCCTTATAGTGGGCAATTTTTGAAGTTGTTCAAAACCCAAGAGTTTTGGCAATCCCTCTATACATTTTGTATAGCATTTTGCTTTCCTTGTTTTTATTTTGGTTAGTTCCCTTCTTGTGTTCTCTTCTGTGTTGGTATTGCTTCTTTTGACTCCGTTGCCCATTGGCTAAGACACTGATTTGATCTGATTACCCAGAATTCTCTAAGGTTCTTGATTTTGCCTCTTTCCTCTGCCAAATCATCCCCAGAAATAGCCAGTTGTTGTCCTCTCAATTTCCCCTGAATCTAATTTTGTGGAAATTGGAGCACTGCTCATACGAAAGGGAAAATTTCTAAGTTAAGGCCTGCAGTCAATCAGGAAGGGACACGTGGCCTGTGTTGAAAAGTCAACAGCGAGGGCATGGACTTTCGGGGGAAAGATTGGAATTTTTCCCTCTCTAAAATAGATAAAGTATAAAAGTGAAACACACCCCTGTAACCAGTCAAGTGATGCCATGTGTCAAAGAATGAAATCAGAATAGCGGGCCCGTGGAGGTTTTTGAGAATTTGAGCCTTTTGTTAAAAAAGATTTTAAATGGCATATTTGAACTGCATTTCCTCAGCCACTCAGACGGCTCCACGCGTCTGGCCTTTGGCGAAGCTGCAGGGGGGGCAGAGTAAATCAAGAAATTGCGTTTTTTCTCCCAGATGTCAAGAAATACAAATTTCTTCCCCAGGGCCATTGTTGCTTGGATATTGTCACGTGCAGGGTTCAAATTTGAAGGTAAAAGGGGGAAAAGATAACCGAATGTACTCATCTGGTTTTTTAACACCATTAACGAACCAAAGATCTGTAAAATGCAAAAATGGCTCGCTCTTCATTATTTTCTATGTATCTCTTGTCATTTCTCCATGAGATACATTTCTGATTGGTTTTGAAGCTGAATTGATAAGTTTGAAGGGATGTAAAGTTTAATCATCAGAAACAAATTTTATTGGGCATACGTGATAAAAAAGGGATAAAACTTATCAATCAGCACTTGAGTGTTATGAAAGTTTTTAAAAGGTGGAAATGGTAGGACCATGTGAAGGATAAAATCATGAGATGGCCCCTGCCAAAATAATCATGCCCGAACTGACGAAATATTCACCTTTTTGAACCTCCTGTTTTCATGAGTGCATTTTTATCATGTCAATTTCCAAAAGCAGTTCTGCAACAAACATTATCCCTTTTGGATATTCTTTTCTTGGGGATAAATTATGGATGTATGCAAATTGTTATAAATATATGGCTTTGGCCAAGGGAAAAGGGGATTCTGGTTTTCTAGGAAGGTTGTAAATTCTGAAGTAATTCAATACAAAATTTCTTTCTTTCTTATTTTCCTCTGTTATAAATTTCTCTCTCCTTGCTCGATTCAATGGATCATTTGTTTTGCATTCAATAGAACTTTTTGTTCTGGTCTGTGTAATCTTTAAAACTTTGTGTTTGTATATTTGCATCGGTGGTGAAGTAATTGATCCTTTTCTATATTTTCTTGGTTCAATGTGAGTAGGGAGATACTCTACTATCTATATTTCCCCAAAGCATTGTTGTTTTCTTCCTTCTCCCATCCTTTTATTCTTCCATTCCTTTTCATTGATAATCTTTTAAGTATGAAAACATTCCAGAATATCAGGGTCCTGACACTGAGAGTTGTATATCTATACATTTATTTTTTCTACTTTTAATAAGGGAACCTCTCCCATTGAAGAGGAGGGACTTGTTGTCCCCTAACTGTGGTTTCAACCCATGTTCCATTCTGAAACCCAACAATATTAAACTCTTAAAAATGACTAAGTATTATTTAGATTACTTTTCGAACAACATTTCCTAAACAAATCTATCTCCTATATATCTGAATCTAAATATAGAAATTAAAAAATGATAGTGGTGGACTAGTTTATTATATTTTGTAAAATAAATTTAAAGTATAAGAATTTAAAAAGCAATAATGTTTTTTATGTTACTATAATTGTGACACATATCTATTTCCATGTATATGTAAATTAACACTTAAACCACAAAAAAATTGTATTGAGTTTAAATTTGGTAAAAGTCCTTAGGATAGGAAATGGCTCAATTTTCTAATCCTAAGGTTTAGACACACAACAACACAACATACTTAATTTTGTTGCTAATTTTAATAAAAATAACCCATTGCAATAAAAATTGTCACACATTTCATCATTCATAAAGATGTTATAAACCATCAATCTCAATTTTTTACTTTTTAATAATATAATTACTTTTACCATATGATATGGCTAAGGATTTATTGTTTATTTATCATTAAGATGTATTAACATACTAGAAATTTGTAGTTATTAAGTGTTGTATGCATTTTCCAATATGTTCATGGAATGCTAAAATTAGGACAAGAAAAGACTAATTTAATAAACATTGAAATAGATTAAAATTTCCTCTTTGGTTGAGAAGAGTGGATAGGATCACAAGTGAATATTTATTTTCATGATTTTCTCACTCAAAAAAATAATTAAAAATTAAATATTATTAATAATTATTATGGGACGCCTTCTAAAATTCAAGAAAATAAATTAAAAAATACTTAATGAATCTAAAAAATGGAGGAGGTATAATGATTGAAGATATTTGATTTTTTGTAAAAAATATGTTTACCTATTTGAAAATCACCGAGGAGACCCTTTTAAATTCCACCATTTTCAAAATAAGTAAGTGGTGTAGAAAATTACACTCAAAATACTATTTTCCCACTTAAATTATTATAAATTACGTGTGTAGGTATTTCAATTGTTTGGTCCAAGTTTAGATGAAACTATTTTCATAAAAACATGTTATCTTATACCTCATTTCCCCCATTTCTATGCACTTACACTACTCGTGTTTTTAGTTATTATTTTTCTAGATAAGGATCTTATTGGCATGTTATGTGTTTCGGTAATGTCTTTTGATATGATATCCCATGTTACTATTCTTTATACTCTCCTGTTTCCTCTCTCCTCATCATTTTCTTTATAGCACTTATTTTTGCTAGAGCCATATTTATATGGTTTTGGTTTCCCATAATAGTAAAACTAAAATTCTTGGGCTCTTTTCCTTGTACACCATTTTGAGAAGTATATTTGTGTACTTTGTGGTTTTGAATATTCTTAATCATAAATTCCCACCTATTTTCTGTCATTATTGACATAAATATGGTCCTAATTTGAATGGAGAATTTTATAATTAGGTAGGCACATTAGGTTTTTAAGAGAAACTAAGAATTCAATTGAGAAATAAAGTAGTGAATGATAGATACTCGTCCTTTTGAAAATTAAATTACAATAATTTAGAGAAACATTCAAGTATTTATGGATGATTAAAGAACATCTTCCATTTATTGCGTTGACTTAATTAATGTTATCTAGTATAAGTGCACCCTGTTTTGGGAACGATAGATTTGTCTATCTGTCTCCTTCCTCAATTCTACGGATATACAATTGAGACACCTCAAAGGCTGTGGGTATCCCAGATGTGTTGTGAATCTCCAGATTCTAAGGGTTTGTTCCCTTTTAGCGTATACCTAAACTAAGCTTGTGGGGTTAAGGGTAAGAAAGTATACCGAAAATGAAAAAGTGGTGATATACCAAGGGTTTTGGTGGTTTTTAACAAAGAAACACACACAATTTAACAAAAAGAAGTATTAAACATGCACTATCTAGAGGGCTGCAGATGAGTTTCAAGGAAAAAAATGAAAGATGCTAAGTGATTCCTCACAATAACAGTTTATAATAAAGCATGCACACTAAAATTTGATCGTAAACACCAATTTTCTGTATCAGGAAAGATAGTTTAAGCATTAAAATTAATTAATTCAAGGAAAATAAATCACAAGAATGACTACCATTAATGCATAAAACTGCAAAATACTTTTGGAAAGGAAAATATATTTATTTTCATAAAAGGGCACTTGCTAAAAAAATCCTCTAGCACTTCATTACATCAGAAAGCCTCCTTCTACTTTGTGAAAGCATACAATATATAGAAAAAGCACCTCCCTACACTCCAAAAATAGCCTTCCTAGACTCAGTTTAACTCTTGGTTCTATATGGAGATGAATCCAATAGTAGCTTTACATATGTTTGGTCAAACTAAAGTTGACCTTTCAATCATCCTTTGCATGAGATGTATGGATCACTCCTTGCATTAATTAAGGTATAATCAAGTAATACAAGGTAAATTCTATTTTAAAACATATCTAAAAAGCCAATTTCGTCATTATCTAGAAATGGAATTCTTGGCACATGTGCACATGAATTTAAATAATTGTTGCATAACAAGTTGTCTTATCTCCATTTGACCCCCTTTTAATTTGACACATGTATCATGATCTGTGACTAGGAAACAATTACCCCATGCAAGATTTTACAGTAATTAAAACATTCGAAAGGGGTTCCCACTTTGGCCATAATCATGCATATGATTAGACTTTTATGCAAAGTTTAATAATTTTAATATTCAAAACACCATAAAGCATATGAAAAATGTCTTGAATCCATTATCAGACTCTCGCCAGTCATAAGATCCTTTGACCTAACCACAGTTTGAATTAAACCAACTATGGTATACACAGATGACAAAAGTTAGGGTTCAAGCCCTAAAACACATTTACTCTTTCATTTTGTTATTTTGATGGAGAGTTTTGGAAATAAAAGGGGAAAAACTATGGAAAAAAAATTCTATGGCGGATTTGATCTTCTGAGTTGGTATCTTGTTGGTTCTATGGCCAAAAGTTTTGAATAATTGGAGCTCCTATGTATTTTTGATCTTCCATTTTCCTTTTTTTCACTCACATTCAAGTCGGGATTTCTCTGTTTCTTATTTGCAATGTTTGTATTATTAATACCCTCATCCATTTATGGTCTCTCTCTTCACATTCCTAAGTTTTGGGAGGGTTTCAAGATGTTCCTCTGAGAGTTATTCCTGTGTGTGAACGTGGATGATTTTGAAGCTTCCTGTTGGACGAAATTATGCATTGCCATATCTAGGTATGATTTCTTTTAATATGGGTTGAATTTATTTGATACGACTGTACATTAATGGCTCAATTTGAAAGGTTGATTGCCATTATCTATTTTACCCTCGAGCTATGCATTTGACCTCTGATGGCTTTTCATTTTTACCATTCTCAAAAATGGTTATTCCTAGTTCGTGCTTATGTTGTCTAGGTTTTAGTATAATTTTGATAGAATTTGTTTCACATGCTAATGTTGAGGACAACCCCATCCACATTTGATTGATCATATTTCAGACAACAAACCTTAAAAATTCTTAAACAATGTACAGTGTAAGCTCCGAAATAAAATCAACTAATAGAAATATTATCAACTGAAGAAAATTTGAGTCAATGTCCATATCTTTCCCTCCTATTAATAACTCTATAATAACAATTTGGTACATTTATAAATTAAAATTTCTCATTAAGCCTTGATGTTCTTTCTTCTATTTTGATTTTGAGCATACTTGTATTATTTGTATGTAACCTTAGCTCTTCACTATTGCACTGATAGATTGCTTTATCCATTGGGTTGTGCTCTAAATTTTTTTTCAACATTTCTCAGTTGTTTTCAGGACTCTTCTCCTTCAATGTAACATTATAACTATGATTTGGTTGTTGAACTCGGCCTTTACTCTTTTGTTGAGTTATATTGACATTATTATGCTCCATTGGGAAAGCTCAAACTTGGTGAGAACAACTTGAACTTTGTTGTAATATTTATCCCATCTCGGGATTATTTTCTGACTTTAAAATCAACTTAAATTATTATTCAATGATGAATCCCTTGTCAATTGAATTTTCTACAATTTTTACCTATTTACCTAAATGCAAAATTGTTTTCACCTTTATACATTTGATGTATAACCTTGACATTATGAGCTCCTGAAATGGAGTTTGGTAGTTGTTTAGTTTGCATTACTGTGGTAGCATTGTATTGTACTTTTGAAGATTTACATACCCAGATCACTACAAATCCAGTCTTTGAACTTAAGAAAGTATATTGCTCGAACCTGAAACATGATGGTGATTGTAGCTTGTTTCTTTTCTAAACTACTTCAATGATATCTTGTAATTTGATTTCTTAGTTCATTAATGGATTTAAGAACTAAAAATAGTGCTTCATTCATTTGCATGATAAAGCTGAAATTTAATTTCTAAAATTATTACCTTTACAAATTTGAATCCATTATGAGTGAATATAGCGTACTTGGATTGAGGTAGTTGACTGCAAATCTATATTTTGAGCTACCATTCTTCTATCTCTGGATTTATCATCATTTATATGAGATGATTAGTGCTTTCCTCATTCCTCATTCTGTTACCTCTCTTTGATTGGTGTTCATTCCACACTAGGTGGTTGTTCTTGATGTTGTAGATGAAAACATGTACCTACGATATTTCATTTTTATGTCATCTCTTGGAACTCTGAACTCTTACAAATCTGAATTTTTCTTCCCTTGCACTTTAACTCGATTCAACCTTCTCTTCTTTTGTGATGTAAAAGAACCTATTATGAAAGCTTAACTATGATTTTATCCCTACTTTGAAAGGAATATTCAAGCTCAATGTAATTCTTGCCCCTTTATAATGCATACTTAGTTTTTCCAATGCATTCAGAAAATCCTGGAATGTAATTGAACTATGTTATTTCATGGTTGTTTTGAAATCGGAAAGTTTTGTGATAAGATAACAATACCCCTGCATTGTTGGTATACACATCCTTGTAAATCTGAATCTCATATTTTACACCTCATATTTTCTGAATTGGCTTGGTGTTGTGATTGCTTTGAATCTTTTGAAAAAATAGTGGCACTAACTGATCATTCTTTTGAGCTTGTTGTAGATATATGGCTGCAGTTCTTCTGTATTCTATTTCATATCTTGCCTTGATCTCTTCTCCAGAATTTTAGTTGGCATCTACATTTAGTTTTGAAATTTTTTTCCCGTAGTTGCACATTAAAAGAAATTGTTAGAAAAAGTGAAGGTTGTTGGCCTTTCCTTTTATTATTATGTTGATTTATTCTTGTGATGTTATTTTGAATGATGAAAATCTTCTCCTTTTTGCGTATGCCATATTTTGTACCCTTGTATGCCTTCTATACTTTTTGATTTTCATGTACATATTGAAGAAAGTACATTTTCCTGAAATTATGAATATAAGAGGACAGAAAAAAAAATATCTGGAGCTCTAACAGTTTGATGTCTCTTTTCAGGTGTTTGTTGAGGACTGAAAGAAGACGAGAAGGAGAAGGCTAGAAGTTGAGGATCTGTGAGGAAAATCCATCAAAAATTCAGGCAATGATGGATTTTGTCTCTTCTCTTACATTCATAGTTTCATATACATGTTTTTTGTTTGTGGCCTTTATGAGCTCACTGAGATGAAAAAATAATTAACCTCACATCCATTTAGCTCGACTGAGCTATATTGAAGGTCACTCTCCTTATTAATTGTGTAAGCTCACCTAGATCCCCCTTATATGACACTGATCTTTTCTTGAATGCTTTAAGCCTTTTTCTTAACACCATGGAATTCATGAGATTCCCTCAGTTTTGAGACATCATGGAATTTATAACATAACGCCAGAAAATTATATACAAGTCTAACCATTTTAACTCGTAGATCCGTGTTGTCCATTTTTGCGTAGGAGGAAAAAATGGATAACATTTTTA